>BDUI01000391.1:19111-37974 GCA_002335545.1 Apodemus speciosus | reverse complement strand
TTTCCAGAACCTGGGTCCACTTTTTCCTTCTTGTCGGACAGCATTTGGTAGGTGGATTGTGTCTTCGGTGTTTGTTTAAAATTACAAGTCGGCTCCTTGTACTTTTATGGTCATCTCTTTCTTTACGTTGGGGAAGTTTACTTCTATGATTTTGTTGAAGATATTTCCAGGTCCTTTGAGCTGGGAATCTTTGTTCTCCTCTATTCTGATTATTCTTAGATTTGGTCTTTTCATAGTGTCCTGAATTTCCTGGATGCTTTGGGTTAGATTTTTTTTTTTTTATGTATTTTGAATTTTCTTTGACATTTGTGTCAATCTCTTCTACAGTATCTTCTACACCTGCGATTCTCTCTTCTATCACTTGTATTCTGTTGGCGATACTTACATCTGTAACTCCTGACCACTTTCCTAGAATTTCCATTTCCAGGTTTGCCTCCATTTGTGTTTTTGTTATTGTTTCTACTTCCACTTTTAGGTTTTAGATTACTCTATTCAATTCTTTCACCTGATAACCTGCATTTTCCTGTATTTCTTTCAGTGAGTAATTGATATCCTCCTTAAAGGACTCTGGAGGGAGGGGGTTCTTCTTAACCACTGCTTGAGTGCAGGGGATCCTCTAGGATGGGTCAGGATATGGTGTCTTCACTGAAGCAGACCAGCTAAGAGTCTACCCCCTCATATACTTGTGGTTTGATCAAAGGTGGTTTATTTAATAGCAGTTACATTCAGCATAGTTTTTTTTACATATGATAATGCTCAAAGACAAATTCTTTTTTTGAAGATTTTATTAGATATTTTCTTTATTTACATTTCAAATGTTATTGCATTTCCTGATTTCCTCTCCAAAAACCTCCTATCCCACCTCTCCCTGCTCACTGACCCATCTACTCCCACTTCCCTGTAGTGGCATTCTTCTACACTAGGGCATCAATCCTTCACAGGACCAAGAATCTCTCTTTCCATTGATGGCCAACAAGGCCATCCTCTAATACATATGCAGCTGGAGCCATGGGTCCTTCCATGTGAGCTATTTGTTAGTTGTTTAGTCCCTGGGGGCTGTGGGGATCTGGTTGTTTCATATTGTTTTTCCTCCTATGGGGCTACACAGACACATTTCAACACTTGAAAATTTAGTCAAATATTTCTATTTAGAATTATTAGACAGTTTAAATGTAAAGGCTATCTCTAGATTCTATAAAGCTGTATTGATTGTTATAAAACATCACACTATTGTATAATGCATCATTAATTTACCTAGAGTGCTGCCACTTCYCCAAACAATGAAACAATAAAAAAAGATCCAGAGTTTGTGCAATACTATAAAATATAATAAAAGTAATTTCAACTAAAGACAGAGGACATAATTGACTATCAAAACATTTAATAATGGTTATTTTGTATGACATTTAAATGTAGAAAAAATGCATATTCTGCATTTTGGTATTGAGACTGAAATAATGCCCAGTGTTATATGTGTGACTGTAAATGTATGTCAGGGATATCTTATTCTACTTAAGTGAGAAAAAAATAATCTAGGAGTAAATGCTATTATATAATAATATGTAAATAGAATAACAATGATCTACAGGTTACTGCTGCAAAATATCTTCTGGGCTGTCAATGAAGCTTAACAATTAAGGCAAATGATTATTTGCATTTTATCAGCTACCTGAGAGCCTGAACTCTTGATAGTTTGGTGAGTGCTACTTCTCATGGCACATAAGGAGACAATTCCAAGAATGTTACATGTTACTTAAAAATAAGGACCGTAAATTTAAAAAAAAAATATTTCACATGAAGAGATAACCAATACCAACAAAACAAAACAAAAAAAAAATAATTGGGAGACAAAATGACTTCCTGTGGTACAGAGCAAGGGATTGGAGGTATCTTGCTATCATAAAAAAGAATGCCATGGCAGGAATGTTGTAAGCACATGAGAGTTGAGCAAAGATCTGAAGCAGGTTCAAAGAGCCCCTACACAATCTTCCAGAAGTTTTAGTGCACGCAAGAAAAGACTAGAATAAGGAATCCATGTCAAATTCGAACAAGTACATTGAAGGAATATCCAAGAAGGCAAGAAAACAGTAGCAGCTCAGGGGTTTAATGAATGAAGCCCATGGGCAATAGTGGCTCTAGAGCCTGTCATGGTCCTTTTGATTTTTTACTGTGAGGAAAGAGCAAGCCATTAGAGTTGGACCAGAGACACATTATGATCATGGTATACAACTTACAATAACTCCTGAACTCTATTGAAAAGAAGTCAAGTACAGCAGCACATAGCTCTGGTGGCAATTTTATCTTAGTTTCTTTACTAACTTTTTTCTATTTATTTATTTACTTATTTATTTATTTTCCTTTTACTTTTTAATATTTTCTATATTATTTGTTTAAATTCCAAATGATTTTCCCTTTCTAGGTTCCTCCCCTCCCCCTAAATTCCATAAGCCCTCTTCCCTCCACCAGTTCCCCAATCAACCCCCTCCCACTTCTCTGTCCTTGCAATCCCCTATAATGCTGCATCAAGTCTTTCCAGGACCAGGGCCCTCTCCTTCCTTCTTCTTGAGAATGATTTGAAATATGAGTTGTGTCTTGGGTATTCAGAGCTTCTGGTCTAATATCCACTTATCAGTGACTGCTTTCCATGTGTATACTTTTGTGATATTTTCCAGTTCAAACCATTTGCATAAGAATTTCATTAATTCATCGTTTTTAATTGCTGAGTAGTATTCCCTTGCTTAAGTATACCACATTTTCTGTATCCATTCCTCCATTGAGGGTCAAATGGATTCTTTTCAGCTTCTGTCTATTATAAATAAGGCTGCTATGAACATAGTGAATCATGTGTCCTAATTGCATGCCAGGGAATCCTCTGAATATATGCCCAGGAGTGGTATAGCAGGATCTTCTGGAAGTGTCATGCCTAGTTTTCTGAAGAACCTCCAGACTGAATTCCAGAATGGTTGTACCATCTTGCAATCCCACCAGTAGTAGAGGAGTGTTCCTCTTTCACCACATCCTCACCAACACCTGCTGTCTCCTGAGGTTTTAAATTTAGCCATTCTGACTGGTGTGAGGTGAAATATCAGGGTTGTTTTAGATTTGCATTTCCCTAATGATTAATAATAAAGAAATGCTGAACGTTTCTTAAGGTGCTTCTCAGCCATCTGAAGTTCTTCAAGTGAAAATTCCTTGTTTAGTTCTGTACCCCATTTTTAATAGGGTTATTTGTTTCTCTGGGGTATAACTTCTTGAGTTCTTTATATATTTTGGATATCAGCCCTCTGTTGGATGTATGGTTGATGAAGATCTTGTCCCAATTTGTTGGTTGGCTTTTTTTTCTTTTGAAGGTGTTCTTTTCTTAACAGGTCTTTGTAATTTTATGAGGTCCCATTTGTCATTTATTGATCATAGAGCATAAACTGTTGGTGTTCTGTCCAGGAACTTCCCCCCTGTGCCCATGTCCTCAAGGGTCTTCCCCAGTTTCTTTTCAATTAGTTTCAGTGTGTCTGGTTTTATGTGGAAGGCCTTGATCCACTTGGTGTTTTGTGGATAAACATGAGCTTAGTACAAAGAGATAAGAATGGATCAATTTGCATTCTTCTACATGCTGACCTCCATTTGAACCAGCACCATATGTTGAAAGGCTATCTTTTTTCCACTGGATATTTTTAGCTCCTTTGTCAAAGATCAAGTGACCATAGATGTTTCGGTTCATTTCAGGGTCTTCAGTCCTATTCCATTGATCGACCTGCCTGTCATTGTACCAGTACCATGCAGTTTTTTAAGACTACTGCTCTGTAGTACTGCTTGAAGTCTGGGATATGGAATCCCCCAGAAGTTCTTTTACTGTTGATAATAGTTTTAGCTATCCTGGGTTTTTTGTTATTCCAGATGAATTTGAGAATTGCTCTTTCTAACTCTATGAAGAACTGAGTTGGGATTTTCATGGGGATTGCATTGAATCTGTATATTGCCTTTGGCAAGATGGCCTTTTTAACTATATCAATCTTGCCAATCCACAAGCATGGAAGATTTTTCCATTTTCCAAGGTCTTCTTCAATTTCCTTCTTCAGAGATCTGAAGTTCTTGTCATACATATCTTTCACTTGTTTGGTTAGATTCACACCAAGATACTTTATATTGATTGTTGCTATTGTGAAGGGTGTCATTTCCCTAATTTC
This sequence comes from Apodemus speciosus, assembly GCA_002335545.1. Lineage (NCBI taxonomy): Eukaryota > Metazoa > Chordata > Mammalia > Rodentia > Muridae > Apodemus > Apodemus speciosus. The sequence goes on along the minus strand of BDUI01000391.1, from coordinate 33,790 downwards.
TGTCTCAGCCTACTTATCCTTTGAGTATAAGAAGGCTGCTGATTTGATTGAGTTGATTTTATAACCAGCCACTTTGCTGAAGTTGTTTATCAGCTGTAGGTGTTCTCTGGTGGAGTTTTTGGGTCACTTAAGTATACTATCATATCATCTGCAAATAGTGATAGTTTGACTTCTTCCTTTCCAAATTGTATTCCTTTGACCTCCTTATGTTGTCTAATTGCTCTAGCTAGAACCTCAAGTATTATATTGAAACATTATGGAGACAGGGGTTAGCCTTGTCATGTTCCTGATTTTAGTGGGGTTGTTTCAATTTTCTCTCTATTTATTTTAATGTTGGCTGCTGGTTTGCTGTATATTGCTTTTACTATGTTTATGTATGGGCCTTGAATTCTTGTTCTTTTCAAAACTTTTAGCATGAAAGGATGTTGAATTTTGTCAAATAATTTTTCAGCATCCAATGAGATGCCATGTGGTTTTTTTTTCTTTGAGATTGTTTATGTAGTGGATTGCTTTGATGGATTTCTGCATATTGAAACATCCCTGCATCCCTGGGATGAAGCCTACTTGATCATGGTGAAAGATCCTTTTGATGTGTTCTTGGATTCGGTTGGCAAGAATTTTATTGAGTATTTTTGCATCGATGTTCATAAGGGAAATTGGCCTGAAGTTCTTGTTCCTTGTTGGATCTTTGTGTGGTTTTGGTATCAGCATAATTATGGCTTCAGAAAATGAGTTGGGTAGTGTTCCTTCTGTTTCTATTTTATGGAATAGTTTGAAGAGTATTGGTGTTAGGTGTTCACTGAAGATCTGATAGAATTCTGTACTAAAATCATATTGTCCTGTGTTTTTTTGGTTGGAATAATTTCTATGACCCCTTCTATTTCTTTGAGGGTTATGGGACTGTTTAGATGATCTATTTGATCCTGATTTAATTTTGGTATTTAGTATCTGTCTAGGAAATTGTCCATTTGCTCCAGATTCCCCAGTTGTGGTGAGTATAGGCTTTTTTAGTAGGATCTGATGATTTTTTTTGAATTTCCCCAGTTTCTGTTGTAATATCTTCCTTTTCACTTCCAATTTTGTTAATTTGGATACTGTCTCTGTTCCCTTTGGTTAGTCTGGCTAAGGGTTTATCTATGCTATTGATTTTCTCAAAGAATCAGCTCCTAGTTTTTTTGGTTCTTTTTATGGTTCCCTTTATTTCTACTTGATTGATTTCAGCCCTGAGTTTGATGATTTCCTGCCTTCTACTCCTCGTGGGTGAATTAGCTTCTTTTTGTTCCAGGGCTTTCAGGTGTGCTGTTAAGCTGCTACAGTATGCTCTCTCCAGTTTCTTTTTGGAGGCACTCAGGGCTATGAGTTTTCCTCTTAGCACTGCTTTCATTGTGTCCCACAGATCTGAGTATGTTGTGCCTTCATTTTCATTAAATTCTATAAAGTCTTTGATTTCTTTCTTTATTTCTTCTTTGGCCAAGATATCATTGTGTAGAGTATTTTTCAGTTTCCATGTGTATGTGGGCCCTCTGTCGTTTATATTGTGAAGACCAGTCTTACTCCATAGTGATCTGATAGGAGGCATGGGATTAGTCTTTATCTTCTTATATTTGTTGAGGTCTGTCTTGTGACCAATTATATGTTCGAGTTTNTCTGTTAGTCTATGTCTTTTTATTGGGGAATCAATTCCATTGATGTTAAGAGATATAAGGGAATAGTGATTGTTACTTTCTGTTTTTTTTTTTTTCTTTTTTTGATGTTATTTTTATATTTGAGTGATTATCTTCTTTTGGGTTTGATGAAAGGAGGATACTATCTTGCTTTTTCCAAGGTATAGTTTCCCTCCTTGTATTGGCGTTTTCCCCCTATTATCCTTTGTAGGGATGGGTTTGTGGAAAGATAATGTGTAAATTTGCTCTTGTCATGGAATATCTTAGTTTCTCCATCTGTGGTCATTGAGAGTTTTGCTGGGTATAGTAGTGTTGGCTGGCCTTTGTGTTCTCTTAGAGCCTACATGAGATCTGCCCAGGATCTTCTAGCTTTCATGGTCTCTGGTGAGAAGACTGGTGTAATTCTGATAGGTCTTCCTTTATATGTTACTTGGCCTTTTTCTCTTACTGCCTTTAATATTCTTTATTTATTTATTACATTTGGGGTTTTGATTATTATGTGACAGGAGGTATTTCTGTTCTTGTCTAGTCTGTTTGGTGTTCTGTAGGCTTCTTGTATATTCATGGGCACCTCTGTTTAGGTTAGGGATGTTTTCTTCCATAATTTTCTTGAAGATATTTGCTGGCCCTTTAAGTTGTGAATCTTCACTCTCATCTATGCCTATAATCCTTAGGTTTGGTCTTCTCATTGTGTCCTGGAATTCCTGGATGTTTTGGGTTACAAGCTTTTTGCATTTTGCATTTTCTTTGACGGTTGAGTCAATGGTTTCTATGGTATCTTCAGCATCTGAAATTCTTTCTTCTATCTCTTGTACTCTGTTGTTGATATTTGCATCTATGACCCCAAGGTTTCTAATCTCCAAAGTTGTCTCCCTTTGTGATTTTTTAGTTGTTTCTTCTTCTGTTTTTAGATCCTGGATGGTTTTGCTCAGTTCCTTCACTTGTTTGTTTGTGTTTTCATATAATTCTTTAAGAGATTTTTGTGTTTCCTCTTTCATGACTTCTGCCTGTTGACCCAAGTTCTCCTGTGTTTCTTTAAGTGATTTTTGCATTTCATTTTTATTGGCTTCTCTCTTTTGACCCATATTCTCCTGAATTTCTTTAAATGATTTTTGTGTTTCCTTTGTAAGGGCTTCTACATTTTGATTCATTTTCTCCTGTATTTCTTTAAGAGATTTCTTTATGTCTTTCTTATGTTCCTCTAACAACATCATGACCAGTGATTTTAAATCCAAATCTTGTTTTTCTGGTGTGCTGTGGTATCCAGGACTTGCTGTTGTTGGAGAATTGGCTTCAGATGCTGCCTTATTGCTTTGATTTCTGTTAGTTTCGTTCCTATGTTTGCCTTTTCCCATCTGGTTATCTCTGGTGTTAGTTGGTCCTGTTGTCACTGGCTGGTGCTTGAACCTCCTGTGAGCCTGTTAGATTATTTCCACACTACTGGATGACTGGGTTTCCCCTGGCACAGATTGCTGATATGCTGCCCTCCTCTTGGTTGCCTTTGGAGCCCTGGTGTGTCTTGCCCCAAGCAATGTTATACACGGGTTGTCTCTATGAACCTGGTGCTGTCCGTCTACTCTGTCAGAGAGAGAAGATGGTGGATGCTGCGGGGACCTTTTCCAAGTGCTGATCACTCTGTAGGGCAAAAATCCCCTGACAAGGCTGGCACACAGATGGCCCACAAAGCTCCCCAGACCCTGGGTGCAGGCAGAAGCCTGACAGGCTGAGACCCAAGTGATGTTAGACTCAGGGTATGTCTGTGTACCTGGCTCTGCCTGTCAGATCTGGCAGGCGTCTGGAAGCCAAGATGGAGGAGAGCCCCTCCAAGTGCTGATCACTCTGCAGGCCTAATGACCCCCAACAGGGCTGGCACAAAGATGGCCCACAGAGCTGCTCAGGCCCTGGGTGCAGGCAGAAGCCTGATAGACTGAGCCCCAAGTGACATTAGACTTGGGCTATGTCTGTGTACCTGGCTCTGCCTGTCAGATCTGTCCGGTGTCCAGGAGCCAAGATCTTTACTAACTCTTTTCATGATGTCTCTGTGTTGAAGTTCAAAGGCATAGACTATGATTGTCACTTTGAGGTCTCACTCTCTTTTGTGACTTCATGAAATGCTCTGTATTTATTGTCTTTCAATTGTCACTTCTGTCCAACATGCTAATTATATACTGAGATGTCAGGTATCATCTGTAAAATTATCACTTCCTCCTTGATAATATATCTCAAGATAAGAACCTCATCTTTCTCCTTTAACTTGCTTGGACTATTGCCTTTCCTGTTTTATGTAACAGTTTCCTGTCTCCCAATGTTATATAATGAGGGTGACTTAAGAATATGGGACTTTTGCTTTGGTTGTAAAAATGGGAAATAGTTATAAAATATTAAAACAAAAGTAGCTGTCTACTAATGTTGAGGATCTAGAGCAATCTGTGATTCACTTTTCCTGTTCAGTAGAAGTTCATGAAGATATGCCATGCCCTGTATCTGTGTCTGTGACTGTGTCTGTCTGTGTCTGTGTCTGTCTGTGTCTGTGTTTGTATCTTTACAATCTGTATTATCTGTATCTGTATCATTTATCTGTCTACTATATGTATGTATGTATGTATGATCTATCTATCTATCTATCATCTATCTATCATCTATCTAATATATCAGTCTATCTACATATTTGTTCATCCATCCATCCATCCATCCATCCATCCATCCATCCATCCATTCTTCCATCTATCCTATCTATCTATCTATCTATCATCTATCTATCTATCTATCTATCTATCTATCTATCTATCTATCTATCTATCTATCTATCTATAGTGATTACTAACCTTTTTTCTCCACCTTCATCTTTATGAACACACCAAGCAGGGAAGTTTTAGCCATTCATTTTTTTTATGCTGCCCAGATGTAGTAATTCAGCACCCCATTGGTTTTTAAGCAGTCAGCCAGAAAACTCAAGTAAGCCTGTTAAATGGAGAGTCAAGGAAAGACAAACCCCAAGACACTTGTATGACTGTGACTTCTCTACTATGTGTCACTTGGATTTTGTAGTTGAATAATTTTCAGTCAGTCAGTACAGGGGTAGAGTGAACAGTGGGTTCAATCTTGCTAAAGTATTTAGTCAGAATGTCTACATATTCACACATTCAGTGATCACTTTTCACTGAAGACATATTGGTCTTTAAGTGATCTTCTTGCTTTGAATTTTAAATTTGTACAATCAAGATAGATATAATTTATTTAATCTCTGTTTGATAGGAGCAGTGTACTTATTTTATTGTTTTTAGACATGGATAATCACTTTTGAGATTATGCCAGTGTTAAACTATTGTATCACCAAAAAAAAAATGATTCTGCATTTTGCATATAAAACAAAGACAGTCCTGAGGAATAAAACATTTGAGATTTTGAGAGTGCAAATCAATAAGATTTTTAAGATTTCTGACATTTAATAAGAACTTTCAAAAAAGAGTAAAAAATGATTATTTCACAGCTGTTATCAACATAGATGTTAATCTTGAAAATAAATTAAAGAGGTAATAATATTTGTCTAGATGATAAACTCAGATCTAAATTTTATTTGTATTCCAGTGGCTTCCATAAATCCTGACTTTAGGAGATGTTAAATACAATTCTATCTTTGCTTTTTTTTCTGTGAGTTATTTATAATCATGGTTTTACAAACACAAAAGCCAGGGTGATGTAAATACAACAAAGTATCACAATATATTTTACTACAACCTCCAAATGTCAGTAAAGTTTATTTTTCCCTTGACAGCTTGAAAATTGCTATTTGGAACGAGAAGCTTATCCCAGCGATAAAGACTGGCTAGTGAACTTTCACAGAGAAATGAGAAATTTGGCTTCTACTTACATTTGAATCTTGCTAGAAGAAAGCCCTCCCCAGAAAAGGTTGTGCCCTTGATGTGTTAAGCAGTTTGTCCACTTAACCCAAAGGTCTATTCAAACAGTTCAATCAAATTGTAAACTGTCACAACACCATCCACATACATTAGAGGGGCCCTGCTAGCAGCTAAAGGACTGGACTGTGTTCTAAGCATTAAATATTGGGTATAAACTGCTGTCCAGGCTCCAATGCCGAAATGAACTTCAGATTATAAAGGATATATTTTCCAAGTGACTTGTGGTTGTACTGACTCCAAATATATAAACAGGAGCCCTCTGAGACATCAATCTTAAGTTGGTAACTAGAACAGCAGTGGTGTCATTTGGAAACACTGATAGAAATGCTAATTTTTCGGTCCTTCCCCTGCTTCCCTGAAACCCCTCTAAAGACAACATGTAGTTTTTAATAAATCTCCCAGTTGATTCTGAAGCAAACAATACATGGGGCACTGAAACACTGCATGCAGTTCTTTGGTGTGTTTTCATAGTGAATCCAAATTTTGGAAATTAGTTAGTCACCATCATTGTGAAGAGTTGTAAATTATAGAAAGTTCTTTAAAATACAAAGCTGAGTTCTAGTGAATCTTGTGTAATATTGGTATTGAGGTAATCAATATTATCATAAGGAAAATAATAAATTAGAACACAAAGAAAATATTTTATTGTATTAATTTTTGTATTATTTGCATCCTGAAAGATGATCCATTAATGGCCACCCCCCTCCATGAGTTCTTTTCCCTACCCCCTTCCCTTTGCTTCTGAGAGGGTGCTCGCCCACCAAACCACCCACTTACACCTCTTCCCTTCCCTGGGGCATCAAGCTTCTACAGGTTTAAGTTCATCCTTTGCCTCTGAGGCAGTCCTCTTCTACATATATAGCAGGGGCAACTGGCTAGGCCATGTATGCCATCTTAGCCTCTGGGAGCTTGGAGGTGTTCTAGTTAGTTGATACTGTTATTCTTCCTATGTGATTGCTATCCCCTTCTGGTCCTTCAGTCCTTCTGCTAACTCTTCCATAGGAGTCCCTAACCGCAGTCCAAGAGTGTTGTGATCATAAAAAGAGAAAGAGGTTTAGAGAATGTGGTATAAGGCAGTGTCGGGGAAGGGGATGCTCCAGCGGACCCTTCCCCCGAGAGACCAGACACACACTGACATGGTTTAGAATAGAATTTATTCAGGGCAGAGGATGGGAGTTAATGTGGTAGTGGAGGCAGAGAAAGGGAGAGAGAGTAAAGAAGTGGAGGCTGGCCATGACCACGTGGAGAGAGAGGGTGGGGACAGAGAGCCCAAGAGGGCAAGAGAGGGCAGAGAGAGAATAAGAGCTAAGAGCAAGAAAGCAAGAAGCACGAGGTAAGAAAGAGAGAGAGGAGTGGTTGAACAGTCCTTTTTATTGTGGGCCAGGCCTACCTGTTGTGTTGCCAGGTAATGATGAGGAGGGGCATACCTGGTTGTTGCCAGGTAATTGTGGGGTCGAGCTTAGACAGAACCCTAACAAAGAGTGGCTGCAAGTGTTATCATCTGCCTCAGTCAGCTACTTGTAGAACATCTTAGAGGACAGCCATGCTAGGCTCCTACCTGCAATCACAATATAGCATCAGTAATAGTGTTCTGGTTTGGTGCCTGTACCCCAGATGGATCCCAAGTTGGACCTGTCTCTGAATGGCCTTTCCTTCTGTCTCTACTAAATTTCTGGCTACATTTCCTTTAGATAGGAACAATTCTAATTCCAGAATTTTGAAGATGGGTTGGTGGCTCTATCTCTCAAATGGTGTCCGTGTCTATCTATTGGAGGTGTTCCAAAGAAAACATTTTAATATTAACAATAACCACAATGGTAGCAACAGAGAAACAATCACTATATACTTCAAAAATATGGGTGTTTTTCTTTATAATAGAGAAAGAATATCTTTTACAAATTTACCTCTACATGTAGTAATGTCTTAAATTAGATAGTCTCATTTTATATATCAGGTAAAATCTGAAAATTATATTCTAAACTGTTTGCTATTGGGTCAAAATAGAAAAAAAAAAAACACTAGGAAAACATTCTTAGCTACTTATGCACTGTGGCTGAGTCATCCAGAATCTCTTTGTTCCTATTACCTGGGGAAAAGCCTCATCAGTGGCATGAGACAGATCTGAAATGAGAATGTGCCTACCAAGTAGTACCTGTATAGTTTGGGAAAAACAGAATTTCGAAGATTCTAGACTTTGTTATTTTGGGGAGAAGTTTTGAAAACTCTGTTGATCAAAGCAGCCTTAGCTCTAGTGAGCACATCTGAGAGGAGGTTATTTTTGACACTCCAGATATGTCATTATCAATGAGGGCTCTTAGACTCAGATACAAATTGGGCATGACTTACTTCCTCACTGCCATGAAGACAGTCCATGTTAAATTTACTGAAACTTCTTTTATTCATAGTTATAAAACCTTTTAATTTAAAGAAATATCAATCCTATCGCTTTCCTACCACTTCCCTCTCATTCCATAGGGACGTATTGACATGTTCTTATTTTCTTTACCTACTCTTTTAATTAATTGGCACCACAAAAGTACTATTTACAAACAAACATGCTGGGTGGGAATGATGATGCATGCCTATAATCTCAGAAACAGCAAGTAGAAGAAAGAAGTAGGGAGATCATGAGTCTGAAGTGCATCTAGGGTTATACCTAATGAAACCCTACCTAAAAATAAATAAGTGATTAAATAAGTATGTAAATAAGAGGGAGAAAGAGAAAAGTGTTTACTAGTGGCAGACACTAAATCTCCAGGGCATAGGACCAGGACAGCCGGATAGCATATATCCTTTAATGTAAATGAAACCAGGATGACTGGAACACTCAGGAGTGTGTAAACATAAAATAATAAGAACAATAGGTAATTTGGAGAGTGAAATACAGAGAGAAACTATTTCTTTAGTGAGGAAAGATAGTGACTATGGTGAAAGAACAAAGAATGCTTTAGTGTCCCATTTACAATTTTTCTGCTCTCTCTAGTATTGATATCTAGTATATTTTTAACCTCCAGTTTTATTTCTCTTTATTATATATTGTTGTGTGAGTAAATACATTAATGTGTTTGCCTCTCTCTGCTCATCTATTGGAATAATGATGATGATTATTTTTTTATTGGTTATCTGGTCTGTATATAGTGTTTGGATTTGTTTCAGTTAGTTATACTTTACTTTTTTAATGACTTATACTTGGTATCATGTTTGTTAGTTGTTGGATATCGGGATACAGTGTCAAAACAGAACAGAGGGATAGGACTGAAAGTTACAAGAGGGAAAATACAAGTAACAAGGAGAGAAAGATCTATCAGAATAACAGCTGGTTTCCCAATGGAAACTTTACAAGACACAGGCTGGAGCAATGTACTTCAAGGTCTAAAAGATGACAGATGCCAGGCTAGACTTTTATTTTCCAAGAAAACTACCTGCCATAGCTGAAGGAGAAATAAAAACGTATATTGAATTAAACAGACTAAAAGAATACATAACTATGAAACCAGTCACTGGAGAACACCAAAGATAATACATTACACTGAGGAGAATAATAAGCATAGACCAAATCATAGAAAGATGACAAATGAAGTTAAAATTAGTAGAGCACATAATCTGACTAATAACAGAAACAGCAAAAGGTCAGTCAAATTATAGCATCAAACACACACATTTCAATAGTAACTATGATAGTAATCTCAACTCTCCACCCAAAAGATGCAGATAAGTTAATTGAATAGGTGCTATTGACGTTGCACTTTATAACAGAGCCATTCATAGACAAATCAGGCGCATTAATAATTGCATTGATGGATCTGTCCTTTGATGAAAATATAAATTTTATTATAGATGTGTTGTTATCTCAATTACCTTCCATGTCATTTTTTAGAAATATTAGAAATTTGCATGTGATCTTTCTCTCTGCATTTCACTTAGAATTCTGTGCCCATGTCCCTTCTCTTATTATTTTTCCTTTATCCAAAGCAGAGAAGCAGTTGCTCAAGCATCAAGTGTTCAGGAAAATATAACCTACCCCATGTACCCTCATTTAATTGTTTGTCGAAGACAAGTTTTGTCTGACTTTGTGGTCCAACCTTGTTCATGGTTGTTTGCCTCACCATTTAGTAGTGTCATAAAATCATTATTGTGTTATTTTATAAAACCACTCCAACTTTTTTAATCACCTTTGATACTGTAGCAACTTGGGTGCATGGGTGGAGGAAAATTCTCACAGAAGCAGGGGGTGGGGACTCGCATATGTGGTCTCTGGGCAGGGGGGCAGACTGGGAAAGGGGATAGCATTCGAAATGTAAATGAAAAATCTAATAAAGGAAAAAAAGGAAAATTTCATGTGGTCTTGAATTATCTATAAAACTCATTCTTCTTATCCATGATTTTGAAATAGCATCCTATTTACTTTGTTTTATCTGAGAATCTTGTAGTTTTCCTTATATAGCTTTAAGTACAATTTGTGAGGTTTATAACTAAGATAGCAACTTTTCTTGATAGAAATGTTAATTGTGATGTATTTTAATTTTTATTGGACATGTTGATCACTAGCATAGAAAAAGAAATCAACAACATTTCGTATGTCAACATTGTCTTCTATAAATTCTATCAATGTGAATATGTTGGATATTCCATATATACACTAATGTTTTATAATAAATTCAAATTGATAGTTTTATTTCTTTCCTATCAATTAGTACAATTTCTCCATTACATTTTGACTTATTGCAATGGGTTTGTCATATTATAGTGAGAAGTAACTTTCATTACTAATCTTCATGAAGAAGCTTCCAGATCCTTGCTATTACAGATAATTATAGTTGATTGCTTCAGAAATAACATATTGTTAAATTCTGTTTTCCCCCATTACTGAAAGTTTCTATCACAAATATGTGTCAGACTTTGTGAAAATATTTCTATATCTGCTAATATAATCACATACCTTTATTTTAATTTACTATTTTAATGGATTACATTATTATCTTTGAAATTTCAAATGAATCATATGTAAATGGAAAATGCCATCCTGGTTATGGTATATATTTATGTTTATCCATGCACACAGTTAGATTTGCTGATTTTCAAATACTTGAATACAGGCAAAAGTAAAGACCTTTGATTTTCTTGAATTTTTTTGGTCTATCTTATTATTCCCATAATTTGCAAATTTGGTTAATTCCATGTGTTTATCACTTGCTGCTTGTTTAGACATAGATGTTTTATGTTACTTCCAAAAATGATTCCATGCTTCTTTCCAAGTTGGATGAAAACTAAAATCTGCTATGTTTCCTATTTAAATTAGAAGGACATGAGCATATGAATAATGTATGGATCAACCCATAATTACTATTCTTTGCAGTTATTCATTTTGTTTCATATTAAAATCTCTTTGGAGGACCATAATTACTTCTATTTTACTTAAAACACCCAATTTCTCCAAACCTATCCAATTTCAGAAATGTATTTGCTTATATTTCCTCCTTTCCAATTTAACGTAAAATGATGACTTATCAGTCAAAGATTCTCTAACCACCTAATTATTTTATGTCATTTTTTCTTATCGCACAGTTTCGTTAATACACACAGTCAATTTTCAAATATATTTTTCTCATAAATATTAAATACCTCTAGTTTATTTCTTCTTTGAAATCTATACTTTAAAGAAAGTAAAGTATTTGCTAACACTAAATTGCAGCATTTTTGCTACATATGATTATAAAGTATATCATTAAAGATAACTGGATATTGTTTCCAACTTCGGAATCCATGAGTTGACGCTTCCTGCATACTTCCTGCATGCTTTCTATTAAAAATAATTCATTTATTAAGTCCTATCACCTAATCAAGTTCATGGCCTTTCCCAGGATAGGCCACATATTTCAAAACTTGAAAATGCCTGAATTAATAGAATAGACAAATGAAAATTCCATGAATATTAGTCAGCTAACACATCCACTTACTGATTTTTGAGGACTCTATATGATTGAAAAACATATCTGTTTCTCATCTTGATATCTTCTGGCTGACTTCATTAGAAGAGCTTTGTACTATTTGTGAATCTGTTAGAAAGCTTAATTTTCTTTTTTCATCATATATTAATTTATTTTTCTTTGTTTTGTTTTATGGATACTATTGCTATATCCTGATATTTTCTTGTTAATTTTTCTTTCTAGGATATTGTCTTTTAGCCTTTTACAACTGTTAATACATAAAGAAGGGTTCTCAGCACCCTTTAACCTCTTCCTTTAGCAGGGAGAATATCTTGCATTTGTAGCATACATAATTGGTGACTACCAGAGGCAAAAGAGAAACTTAGCATAAAGCCTGAAGGTTCCTAAAACATTTCTCTTGGTATCCACATCCCTTCAAGTTCAACTCCAGTCCTCTGTGGCCCTTTTTGAATCTCTTTGTGCTCTGACAAGTTGCACTGACAGACAGTGGTGCCCATTCACTTGGCACCAAAGATCTCAAGGGTACTACTGTCTTTGAGATAGGCTGACCACGATAATATGATGTAAATCTCTGATACTATATTCAAGTCTGCTAGTTATCTATAATTCATGCCCTGTGCATGTCAAGACTTGACCCCTTTAACAAAACTGTATTATTTAGCTGTTACTTCTTTAAATCACTGCTACTGTATATTACATTTACCAGTTTTCAATGTGTGAATGCACAAATCTTAAAAGTGATTTGAATATGCATGTATTATGACTTGGTGAAATGCAGTTGGACATATCTATACATATATAATTCTCAAAATAAGAAGGCATTTAAAATAGGTTGTTGTTTATTTGAAGAAAGGAAAATTGGAAGATCTATATATGGCATCCCCATTACTTTCGCAATTCATAACATACTGTTACCTGTGTTCAAGAATATAAACAATCTGATACAATCATATATACACAGTACTGGTAAAATAGCTCACATTCAGCATTCTTCCTAAGCTAATAAGTTATTCTGGCAATATAATGAGAAGTCAAACTTAAATATATAATCTAGTATCATATAAATTTCAAATATTTCTGAAGTCTAAGAACAAAAATATTAAATGTAAATAAGTTTGAAAATATAATGGTATTAGTTTTAGGAAAATCAATCTTTTCAGTGAGTCTTTTGCCTGAACACCTGACTTGTTGTTGATTAGTCTCTCTCTCTCTCTCTCTCTCTCTCTCTCTCTCTCTCTCTCTCTCTCTCTCTTTTTCACACAATACACACACATACATACACACACAGAAACACAGAGGAACACATTAACAAACTATCACAATATGTGTATGGTTGTATTCTTACCAAGGGACATGTCTAAGAGAGAAGTCAGAAAACAGCTTAGTGTAATTCGTAATCTCTTTTTATTATGTGTGGGGATAGACAGGGTGATTTAACTCAGAATTTCCTTTTTGGAGTCAAACACTTATATCCATTGAATCTATCATTATAGAACCTCACTGTTTTTATTCTAAAATGCTTCCTGATATATATAATTATTGGTCTTCAAAAGATTGCCAGATATGCTTTTGATTATAAAACTGTGGTTATATTAATACATTTTATTATTTAAAGTTCAAGTAAGTAAAGAAAATATGATAACTCTTAAGGAAAGATATCAGCTTAACCTGTAATAATTCTTTGCCAGATTTTTTAGGGTCAAATATCTTTTGAAAGAAAACACACACACACACACACACACACACACACACACACACACACACACGTTTAAAGTTTTTTTATGTCAGCTGCATGAGAAAAAATTCTTACTTCCATAAAAAATTTTAACTTAGTTATTCACAGTATAGCACCTTTGAAGACCAACTTGGAAAAGAAATTTTGCTGAATAATTTAAAAATCAAATGTAAAGGAAATGGTACAATTCAGTATTTGTGTGTGTGTGTGTGTGCTATCTTTTAGCTTACAAAACTGAAATAACTTACCATAGTGTAAATAATAACAAATCAAACCAAAGTTTATATTTACATAAAAATTGCTTAAATACCAAAAGGCTTATATTAAGAAAATCTATAGCTAGATTAAAAGTGTTAAATAATGTGTATGCATTCAATTATTTTCTGAGGGAGCAACAAAATTCTAAAATAAATCACTGTATTTCTGAATGTTTAAATTTTTTAGTGTTTTTACATATTAAATATCATTCTGTTGAAAAAGTAAAATGGGTACAAGGAAGTTTCTTTCATCTTTTACCAAATATACCAATAAATAATCATTTATGTCTATATTCACCCTATAATTCTTGGTCCATATGTTCTTCTGGTATATAGTGTTTGATTGAGGATGTCAAACTCACAAATTGTAAAATAAAGACTCAGATACTTCAAGTTCCATTTATGTAAATAAAGAATAAACTGGAAAGAAATGACTCAACTCTTATCTAACATTCAAAATATTAATAAAAACAGGCTAGAAAATATGTTGTTTGTAATGAGATTATCAACATTTATTTAAACAGGAGAAGGTTTTAATTATAGCTCTATTATTAATTAGTTATATGAGTTAAGAAAGTTATTTCACAGCATGAAATCACATGAATGTAAGATATACCGTTATTTTGGATAATGTCACTTTTCACTTCGTCTAGACTGTTATTTAGTTTTGTTTGTTTATTTAAAATACCAGTTTAGAAGCTGGAGTGAAGATATTGTTTTTCAAATGTCATCACCAATTAAATTTTTAGTGTCTTCCATTAAACCACACATCATTTTAAAGTATTATTTGCTCAGAACAAATTATTTGAAAGTGTTTGAATCATAGAGTGGATTTTCTATCAGCAGAAAGACCTATGACTCTAGAAATTCTTCTTATTTAAAACCCCAATACTCCAGTTGGAATTTCTAGTAGGTTGGCATATCCTAAGTATTTCAGACTAATTCCTTAAAAAAATCTCAATATGTAGATAGGTAGACAGATATGTAGGTATATATGTAGGTAAGTAAATTTGAGGATGTATGGATAGATATATGATAGATAGATAGATAGATAGACAGATTTAGAGAAAAATGAAAAATATATAGATAGGTGATAGATATAGAGATTGATGATAGACTGAAAATAAATAGTTGATAGATGATAGATAGATGTAG
>BDUI01000390.1:244695-259404 GCA_002335545.1 Apodemus speciosus | reverse complement strand
AGGTCAAAGGGATACAAATTGGAAAGGAAGAAGTCAAAATATCACTATTTGCAGATGATATGATAGTATACTTAAGTGACCCCCAAAATTCAACCAGAGAACTCCTACAGCTGATAAACAACTTCAGCAAAGTGGCTGGATATAAAATTAACTCAAACAGATCGGCAATACCTTTCAAATACTCTGACTTCACCTTGATTTTTTTTGCCTACGGTATTTAATACTCTTTAGAATTGCTGTATCAGATTGCCACATCTTGTCCTCGTTGACTTGAGATACTTATTGGCACCATGGGAACAAGTACTCTGACTTCCTTGTGTACCTTTTAGACTCTTTAATAGTTAGAAGAATGCATGGTGCCACTGTAGACACTCAGAAAACACTTAACCAGTGAATGCTTCTCTTTAAGAAGCTTATAGACTGATTATGGAACTTGGGTGTATCTATAGTGATGAGACAGTATATACATTTTTATGTTTCTCAGAAAGTTACAGGTGAAGTTTTATGGACTTTTAGAGACGATTCTAGGGTAGAAGACAGGGTTAAAGGGGCTCAAAACTCCTCTGGAGAACAGGAAAAGATTGGCTGGGTACCATGAGGAAGCCTGGGCCTGAATTTTCCATAGATTGTTGCTGGACCTAAGAGTGTGTGGAAGGGGTTTCGAGACCGTGGACTGAGATTCTAACTGCAGCATGCTGAGAGTCAAGTTTCGAGTCTCTACACATTGTAAGTTACAGAAAGCTACAATTCGTTTCCAAGTAGACTAGTGACATCATTAGGACCCAGCTTTAGATGAGCTGCGAGGGTGTGGCTGCCTTGGGAAGTCTCACAGCTGCCCAGCAGTTCACGGGTGGCTGGCTTCCTGTCCTCCTCTCTGCAGTGCTCGTACTCTTGTCATGTACTGTGTGACAGCTTCTTCAGAGACGCCATCAGACTGAGMGAAGCCTGTCCCCAGTGCCTTGCCAGCGCGAGTGTCCCTACCTGCACCT
Organism: Apodemus speciosus; assembly: GCA_002335545.1. NCBI lineage: Eukaryota > Metazoa > Chordata > Mammalia > Rodentia > Muridae > Apodemus > Apodemus speciosus. The sequence continues at coordinate 258,415 of BDUI01000390.1, read as the reverse complement.
GCAGTGGGGTTTTCTGCTTTTGTTTTTCTCTTGGTGTCCAAATACTTTAAAAAGCCAACTTAGGAAGGATTTATTTTGGCTTACATTTAAGGAGAAGCAGCCATGATGATCTCTGACATTATGCCATCTGTCCTTTGGTTGGCCCCTGTGTCCAAAAGGTTTCACCGCTTTCCCAAACAACTCCACCAGCCGGCACCGTATGTTCAAACATCAAGCCATGGGGAACATTTCACACTTGCTTTGTCACCTTGGAAGGTTTCCAACTGTTGTCTTACTAAGCCCCTCCACCCACTCTCTGGATCCTGTTGCGTCCTGTGCCCAGGGACGCCTGTGGAAGGTATCCCCTTCTTGAGGTCAATCTCTAGCCCACCTCTTTTTAGAGCTTTCTTTCCTCATCTCTAGTTGCTTTGCCTCCTGTGTTCCTGCTATTCTGGAGGGCCTCTCTGTCAAGCCCCAGCCTGTCCCCGAGACTCTGACTAGCTCTGTCTGTGTTCGTCTTTTGCTGCTCCTGCTGGAAGCTATCAACATTTCTCCCTTAATCAGTGCAGCCACCTGATACCCTGGTCCCTTGGCACCATTGCATCTGGTCCTGCCCCTTTCTAGTCCAATGCACGCTCATCAGGTGATCTTGTAAAGTGGCAAATCTGATCACGCCTCCTTGTTTGGGAGCCTTCAGGAACAATGGCTCAGGTCAAGAGAATGTCAAAAGGTCACAGTGCTCTATGTTCTCCAGGTTGAAAACCCTCCCTTACTGTCGTAACAAGAGCTGGTCCTTGTGCCTGCTTCTTCTGTCCCCTAACTCCTGTCCACCTAACTTCAGACATTTTATTTCATTGCGAACTCACTTCCTCTTCCCTTGTCTTCCCCCCTTGCATAACCATGTGTGTTTCCATGCGTTCTGGCAAGCTTGTCTCTCCACCACAGTCTCCTGTTGACCAGGCTGCCAGCTCCTTCCCAGCAGAGATGGCGTCTGGCTTTTTTCCCCCTCTGCTTTTTTCAACCTAGAAGAAATGATTTGGAGACATTTGCTTGATACACATGAAGATTTTAAAAGAATAGATGGCAGTGAGAGGAGACTTGAGAGAGCATCTGTAAAGCTCATAAAAGAGTCACAAATTGCATTGTTGACTAAGTGCCATGCGGTCACATTTTTCCACCCTTCCTATCACATTTTGAAAATTAATGAAACTCTTAGGGAAAATTATATACAAAGTGTCTATGAAACAAAAAGTCTTTACTAATAAAATAAACATACTCATTTCCAAACACAGAGCAACTGGCATGGTTATTCCGATGTTCATGTGATGCATTGGAGACTGACGGTAGACCTCACCATGCTAAGCTCCAGCCAGCTTAAGACACTGTCTATAAAGTGTAATGCGAACCCGGACTCTATATTGCTGTACAGCGTAGGTCAAAAGTCACTAAAAGGAATAAGTAGTCGTTGATTCTGAGCTTGTGACACCACATCATTGTGTGTTGGTTACAGTAGATGGGAACGTGGAGTGTTGCGGTTCACTTACTGCCTGATACGGAGTTTGTATGGCGAAAACATATTCTCCTCTAAAATGAAATAACTTATCTTTCCAATCAGTTTCTCTGCCAAGACTATTACTTGTGCTTTCAGTCTTGACTTGAGAAAGGTCTGAAGTGAAAAGAAATCACGTGATGGAAAGGATCCCCCGCCCCCCTCCTTCCTTGTCTGTGTGGCAGTTTGCATGTGTGTTAGCTACAATCTAGATGGGCTCTAGGTGTTGGGTATACAGTGTGAATTATTCATGGAGGCACATGACTTTGATTCATCCTTATATGAAGTACCTTTGAAACAAAGGACTAAAAATGAGTCAGTATGAAGTTTTCCAAAACACGGGCTTTTGAGATGAACTTACAGAGTCTTTCTTTGACAGGGCAAATACATGGATATCGAATTTGACTTTAAAGGCGACCCACTGGGAGGAGTGATAAGTAACTGTAAGTATTTTTACTTGACTTTTTATATTTATAAACCTGTTGAGAATAATAAAACAAGCATTTTAAAATAGTGGAAAAAATTTAAATACTGTGTCTTGAACAGGTGAGAAGAGGTCTGTTTACTTTTTTTTAAAAAATTTCAGCCATTGAATTCCAGATTGATTTATGATATAATGTAAGGTATATATGTGTGTATACATGTATGTGTGCATTCATATACATGTATATTGTTTGTTTGGGGATTTCGAGGTTTTTTTTTTCCCCCTTTTCCATTAACTTACTTATTCACTTTACATTCTGATTGCTGCCCCCTTCTTCCAGTCCCCCCCTTACTCAATCCCTCCCCCATTCTCCCTACCCTTCTCTGAGAGTGTGGAAGCTCCCCCAACCCTGATACATCAAGCCTCTGCAGGACTGGGTGCATTTCTCCCATTGAGGCCAGACAAGGCAGCCCAGTTAGGGGAACGGGATTCACAGGCAGGCAATAGATTTAGGTACAGCACCTGCTCTAGTTGTTGGGGGACACGCATGAAAACTGAGCTGCACATCTGCTACATATGTGTGGCGGTGGGGGAGGGGGATCTAGGCCCAGCCTGTGTATGCTCTTTGGTTGGTGGTTCAGTCTTTGAGAGCCCCTAACAGTCCAGGTTAGTTGATACTATTGTTCTTCCTATGGAGTTCCTCTCCCTCTGGGTCCTCAACTCTTCCATAAGGCTCTGTGAGCTTCACTCAGTGTTTGGCTGTGGCCCTCTGCATCTGTTTCAGTCAGCTGATGTGTGGAGCCTCTCAGAGGACAGTTATGCTAGGCTCTTGTCGGCAAGCATAACAGAGTATCATTAATAGTATCAGGGTATGCCCATGAGATGGATCTAAAGTTGGGCCAGTTATTGGTTGGCTATTCCCTCAGTCTCTGTTCCTCTTTGTCCCTGCATTTCTTGTTGACAGGACAGATTTGGGGTTGGAAGGTTTTGTTGGCAGGTTGGTGTCTTTATCCCTCCACTGGAGGTCCTGCCTGGCTTTTATAGGAAGTGACCACTTCAGGTTCCGTATGGCCACTGCTTAGAGTCTCAACTAAAGTCACCCCCATAGATTCCTGGGAGCCTCCCCCATCCCTGGTCTCTGGCGTGTCCTAGAGATCATCCTCCTGGACCTCTGGACCTCTCTCCTGTCTCTCCCCACAGCTCCGTCCTGAACCCGCTCTCCCATTCCCTCTCACCCATTTCCCTCCCCCCGTCTGTTGAGAGAGAATCTTGGCTGTCTCACTCAACAGACCTCAAAACTCATTTATCACTGTGACTGGCTAAATTGTTGTTAAAGATTAATTTATTACCTTTGGGAAACTTTTTAGAAATCTACTAAAGTATTTGTCGTATTTATGTCTCACAGGTCTTTACACTAATCTAATGTGAAAAAAAAATCCTTCAAGGGTGATTTTTCCATAACAAAATATATTCTGTGGTTAAAAATACAATCTAAGGAATTTATTAATTAATTTTGTAGTGCTAAGACTGAACCCAGGGCCTCACACACACTGGGCAAGTGTGCTGAGCTTGACCTTAGCCCTAAAATATAATTGATTTGTTGTTGATGGTGGTGGCAGTGGTGGTCCGTTTGTTTGAGACAGGGTTTCTCTGTGTAACCCTGGCTATCCTGGAATTCACTCTGTAGACCAGGCTGGCCTCAAACTCAGAGAGATTCATCTGCCAAATGCTGGAATTAAAAGGTGTGCCATCACCGCCCAGCTAAATAAATAGCTTTTTAAAGGAACCTTTATCTAATACAAAGAGTGAGCAGACCTGTGCCTCAGATGTTCTTTTGAGAATTGTCACCTCTCTTCCAGGATAGCTAGATAATAAAAAATGTAGAATAGCTGTTAGTAAGATGTTGAATCATTAACTCCTTCTGAGGGTGGCTGGAGTAGGGAAATCAGCAGGACTAGGTAAGGGCTGCTCAGTGGCTCCCAGGCCAGCGTCCGCAGCCTGTCCGGAGTGAGCCGTGCTCCTCCACTGGCTGCTGTGCGCCTTCATCGCCATGGAGCCAGGGAGCCGCCACACCGCCCTGATGCTTCTCCTTTTTCTATTTTTTTAAATTTTAAATATAATTTGTTTGGAAATTAATTATAACACAAGCGTTTATCTTGGTCATTATCTTATCCTCCTGAGCATTCTGGGTTTTTTTGTTGTTGTTGTTGTTTTGTTTTTGTTTTTTGTTTTTTAGGATCAGACCTCCAGGTTCACCCCAGAGGGCTACAGGAATTGTTAAAATGAAAATAAATATAATAAATATACGTATAGATTAGATAAGGAAATGACAGCTGTTACAGTGGCTTGTTACAGTAATGATAGTCCTTTTATTTTTTAAAAAAAATTTAAATTATGTATACATGTGTGTCTGTAGATGTGAGTGCAGGTGCCAGAAGAAGGTGTTGGACCCCACAGAGCTAGAGCTGCAGGCTGTTGTGAGCTGGCTGGCGTGAGTGCTGGGAAGCCATCTTGGATCCTCCAGAGGAACAGCAAGCACTCACTCTTAACCACTGAGCCGTCTCTCCAAGACTACCATGCCCTTTCCAAGTGAAATATGTTGCTGAATCTGAGATATAAAAATGGGGGAAATGAGCCATGATCTGGCAAAAGAGGAGATGGTTAGCCCCAAACCCTTGAACCCCAAGCTGTTCATCAGCTCTTCCTGATTAGCCCTAGGGTCAGTGGAGAGCTGGGTAGAAATTGGTGTTTTAAGTAATTTGAACATACTATGTAGTCAAATTTGTGGAGTGTGTTGGGGGAAGGCGGGGAAAGGGCAAGAATGAGAACACATGTGTATACTGTGGCTGTTCATGAGTATATGAAGGTCAGAGGTCAATGTCTGTGAATGTGTAGAGGTCAGAGGTCAATGTCAGTATGAGTGTTTGGAGGTCAGAGGTCAGTATCTTTATTCATTCTCCACCTTATAATTTGAGATGAAATTTTGAACCTGGAGCTCATCGATCTGGCTTGACCACAGGTTAGCATGTGCCAGACTTCTTGTATTTTTGTCTCTCCAGGGTATTGTAGGTGCATGTACCAGAGTCTGGGTCTTTACATAGTCCTAGGGACCTAAGCTCGTGTTGTCATGTCTGTGTGGCAGGCACTTCATCAGCTGAGCTATCTCCCAGCCCCCAAGTAGCTAAATTTTAAAACAAAAATTCCATCACAATTCACAGACAGGGCTACCCTTTTCTCATCTTTGAAATAACGATGAGTTCTGTGGTTCTTTCCACTCGGCCTTTTGCAGTTCCTACATGATTTAACTTTTTGTTTTGGTTTGCCTGACTATGTACTTTTGCGTGTTATTCATTTTGATTGCACATATTTGTGAAAATGTATCATTGTGAGGAAAATGCCTTGAAGGGAAAGTTCAAATATGAAATGAAATTGGGTAGGATACTGAAATTTAGATGAGATGATTTTATATGCCAAATATGGAAGCAAAGTCCTCATGCAGTGTGCTTATCCTGTCACCAGAAGCAGATGTTTGTGACCCTTACCAGGCAGCCCAGGCAGGCTTTCTGCACTGTGTGGCAGCAGACGAGAGCTGTCTAGGAGAGGGAGTGACTTGAGTTAAAGACTACCATTTTTAGGAATAATTAATTTTAATTTGGCAAGCTATCCACAAATCTTTAGTACTTTCTTTTCTAAGGCACACTAACCCTAATTATTATATTATTATTCCTGGTTATTACATTAACTAGTGATTACATTAACTAGTTATTACATCAACTAGTTATTACATTGGTGGCAGCATTRGGTTCCTCCTTTTGCCACAGAACCTGCAGATGAACATTCTGGAATTATTTAGTCAATAGTGTTCTTGACGAGTCTATGAAAATAATTAGAGGTTATTTCATTATAAGTATGAGAAAATAATTTTGGATTTGAAATTTAAGTTCAAATTTTAAACAGAAATGTCTCTTTGATGTAAGAATCAGATTCTTACAGTATCCATGGAGAATAAATACTAAACACTTCTTTTCCATTAAGATTAATATGTCTGTGTGAATGAATTTCATATGGTCTTGGTTACTATTTGTTCCCACAAGAAAATTGTGAAGTGGGAACACCCTGGTATTTAAGAGTACCCTTTGCTTTAGAGAGGACAGGAAATTTCACCCCATATAGACAGGACGTAGGCATGGTGGTCGCAGGAGCTGCTGGGCTGGCTCCAGTGCATGTAAAGCAGTGGGCGATTCCCCTGGCTGTGACCATGAAAGTAGCTATTTGCAGCCTGGAAAAGAGGACAGACTTTGCTGTCTTGTGGAAGGTATACATTGCTTCCTTTCCCAGCAACCACTAGTAAAAGCACAAATTGTTACTGGCTACAATGATCACCCTAGGAGAGGTCCAAGAGCCCTCTAGACAGTTGTATATCTGGGAAGTGGAAAACAGAGGACAACAACTCAGCTCCCTCTTTCTAAAAGAGATATGCTGGGAAAGTCCGGACCTCGCCTGAAAGCTACAGATCCCGGAGGGCCGTGCTGTGCGGAAGGAGGTGCAGTTAAAATGGAAGGTGACAAGTGCTTTCTTTAGCAGAGAAGAGAAAACAAACATGGAAGCTCATGCCGATGTCCCACCCACCTGGAGCAGCGGTGCTCCTAGTTGAGGAAGGCTTGTTGGCCACATACTAGTCAAGTGCTTGTACTTAAGATTTTTGTGCCCTACTGTTATGACACCAGGTTCTTCCTTGAGAAAACGGTTCTTCTTCCTCTTCCTCTTCCTCCTCCCCCTCCTCCCTCTTCATCCTCTTCCTCCCTCTCCTTCTCTTCTTCTTCCTCCTCTTCCTGCTTCCCCTCTCCTCCTCCTCCTTTCTTTTAAAGTCCCAGGCACCTTCTTAAATCTGTGGTGCTTAGAAGCAATTAGACTGTGGGAAAATGTGATAGAAATCTCAAGGGTTTTTATCTGCTCAAAGAATAGCACAGAGAGGAATGTGCTCTGAGAATAGTTTCTGTTTTCAAGTGACTCATCTAATGTGTAAACTAAGGTGAATCTGGCTGCCCTCATCCCATTTGGGTGTCAGAAACCTAGTGAAATGATGCCTCACGTGACTAACTGGAGAGACACAGGCAGCCCTGGCTGTCCTGTCTACTTTCATCATTTGGGCATCTACTTCATGAGCACATCTTTTCCTTGTTTATCACATGATCSTGCTGGCGTTTCTTCAAAGACAGCAAGTTACTGCAATTCTCTGGTCCTCTACGTCTTCATCCTTGATGTGAGATTAGTGGTGTCTAGCCGTGTGAGCTCTACAATGGTTGCTGTGGGACCTGACATGCAGTGAACACTCAACAAATGTTTATTTTCCTTCATTAAATACAAATTTGTTCATTGTCTATAGCCTTCCGCCAAATACATAGTCTGTAAGCACAGAGGCAAGCTATCTATCGCTAAATAACCAGCGGCTGAATAAATCTGGCATCTGAGACACACACACACACACACACACACACACACACACACACACACACACACAAACACACACACGAACATGTCAATATGTGCTTTTGAATAATTTAAGGAGCAAAACTTCAGATTTAGTGTGTAATTTTATCTGTGTTTGATTTTTTTTGGTAATCCTGACAGTCGAATTTAGGACCTCATGGTTTGTTCTGTATCCCCAAGCTGCCTCTCCATTCTCTCTTTAGTATTTTACATGTTCCCACACTAAGTTGCAGGAGCACGTAACATAGTAAAACTGAGGTTTGTTGCAGTCAGCGTCCATGGCTTCTCCCTATGGCCGTTGCCCCATCCGACTCACTGGACTAAAGAACATGGGGGGCGGGGCATGTACATCTGGGGTTGGGACTCAGGATTTTAGATAAAGTGACTTGGCACCTCTTCCCACTGAGCCATCTCACAGCCCAACAATCTCATTTTTAACAGCCACAATTGGATAGATTTCCAGGAATGGCCACTATACATTTTCTGTCTGTGTCCACAACCTTGCGTTGACACATTCTCGGTGACTCAGGGCTTGGCCATGAGATTTGTCGTAGTCAGTGGAACAGTTATCAAGGAGMGCTTAGCCAGACTTGGAAACTGATTGCATGTTGGAGTTTGCCTCTTGCTGTTTTCGGAGTCTTCACTACAGTGTGTACAAGCTCATAGTCATCTGTTTGGGACAGAGGAGGGTCAGGAAATGAGCCGTCCAGTATGCTCTCTGGGGACATCGTCTATCAGCCGTCAGCCACAGAGCGAGAGCAAGCCCAGGGCCGATGAGCCACGCTGGTGATCGACTCAGTGCTGTACATACTGAGGTTTAAAGTGCTTGCTTACGCTGTCCAAACCATCCCATGTAGACACGATGGGCAGGTGGGAAATAGGCACCAGAATCCAACTGGGAAAGAGAGAGCTCTGTCACAGTTCAAAGTGAAGTTAAGAGTAGCTTTTGGTTTGTCACCTGAACACATAATGTGTGCTTGTAGCCCTCTGGGAGGTRGAAGTCAGGAARCCATTACTAATAGCCCTAAGTGTCCATGGCGTCTCCCTGTGGCCATTGCCCATCTGTCTCACCGGACTGAGGAGCAAAGCCATCACGAAGGGCACAGGCCGCACCGGCACCTTATTCCCAGGCCTGCAGTGCAGTCCCCCCCGACCCCTGCCCTGGGGAGGAGTGAGGCAGGATTAGTTGAGGCTGSGGAGTTTTCCTGGGGAACATTCTTCTAAGACCTTTGAAGGCAGAGGGATGAGCCTGCCCTTCATGGAAGGTAGAGATGGCACGGTGCCTTTGAATCCTCTCCTCTTGCATTTCTTGCGAATTTAGGGTACAGATGTTTGCTGCTTTTGTGTGTTGTCTCCTCGTGACTTATTGTTTAACCTCTCTGTGGTATATTCTTACCATTGTAGTATATGCAGCATGGTTGTACTCTTTTTATATTGTGTAAGACATACAACTTTGTTCTTTTATATAGTACTTTTGATCTTATTGATGGCAAATCATTGACTAGGAATGAAACTGCCCAATCCAATACATCAAGGAAACTGATCTAATTTGTTCCTTGACACCATATGTGTGAGATGGATTCGAAGAACCTTATAGATCAATCAGTCATGAGGTCCTTGGTAGCCGGTGACCGTCTACCTACCTGTAGATAGTATCTGCTTTTAATATGTCTTCCATAGGACTACAAATCATTACCGAATTAAGCTAGCATATTATCTTGTTTGTAAATTAGGCCAGGCTTCATTCACATTTTGATCTTTTTTTCCCCTGTGTGTATGTATGGTGGACATGTGTGTATCTGTGTGTGTGTGTGTGTGTGTGTGTGTGTGTGTGTGTGTGTGTGTGTGTGTAAAATCATCTTCAGTTGTTCTTCCAACTTGCTCATTGAGACAAGGTCTCTCAGTCAAACTCCAAGTTCATGAGCATAACTAGCCTTGCTACCCATCTTGTCCTGGGACTTCTTCCTTTTTAGATATTACTACAAGCAGCTTACCATGCCTATTTGACTTTTATATGAGTCCGGGAGATCCAATCTCAAGTAATCATGTTTTTAAAAGAATTGTAATGATTTAAAAATCTATGTCCCTAATAGATGTTTATATTTTGTATTTTCTAGTGTTCAGCAATTCCTGGTTATTGGGTGGTTGGAGAAGAGGCAGGCAATTATTTTAAACAGGATAAAAATGGTTAAAATTGAATAATAATGATAGTTTCTTACTGTTACAACCACATGCAGTTTGAATTAGTCTTTTGCTTTAATGACAGGGCTTAAGTGCATTAGATGAAACTCTAGGTGTTTTCTCTGTGTTCATCTTGAACCACCAGGGGGAAGGGTGGAGTCTCTGGGGCACTCAGCATTCTGAGTCCTGGACTTTCAGCATTATCTGTCCTCACTAATAAAAATGAGATGAAGGTGACACTTCCGTAAGCCTGCGCCGAGAACTTGGTGGCTCCCTTATTCTTGTTTCCTCTTTTGATGCTCTATATTGACCTAACAGTAGTAGCAACCATTGATGAAATCTAATTTTTCCTTAACTTCTAAACAGCTGCTGGCTTGGATGGTCTTCCCGTTCCCCTCCTGTCCATCTGGACGGTGACTGGGAGGGAAGCACAGCAAGCACTTAGGTGGAGAGGAGTAGGCCTCCGGGGACAGAGCCTGCAGCTTCTGTTTTTCCATTTGTTATGAGGCTGCTGCTTTTCCTAGGAGAGAGGCCATGTCTGAAGCTAAGACATTTGTTCCAGGTTGTCTAATCCTTTTGTTAGGCCCCAGGATTGTCGTCTTCTTTCCAACCCTTTCGTTCTTTTTTTGCWCATTTTGATTCTTTTGTCTATTTTAAAAGCCTCTATCTTCCATCGTGCGCAACCATGGATGTTTTATTTCTAAGACATGAGCAGGCACATGAACATCTTATGGATTAGCTGGTAATTTTTCAGGATCAGAAAGCCCTTGAAGTGAAGGCCGGATTCTTTGTGTCAGTAGTCAGCTGGTGATGGCTTGATGGGTAGGAAAGCAAGTTCTACTTCCAGGGTTTCTTTGTCCCCATTATTTCTTTCTGCTTGAACTAGTGAGTTTATCTCTACATAATGTGAATTTATGTCTAGCTTTATATCTCGAGATGTAGTGGCGTTGGGGTATCTGGAGATTTTTCACATGTTCTGCTATACTAAGTAATAAGTTCTCTAACTCTCCCTATCAGAGGACAGCCAGTACCAACGGGAGTTCCGCCGGCAGAAGAGACCTGGTGGAGGTCTGTTTTCATGCCATTCAGGGCATGTTTAAGTAAATTAACGTGGTCAGGTGAGAAGTCCCTGCAGTGAGCTGAGAGTCTATTTTTTACTTTGAGTAATTATTTGTTACGGTTTCATGCTGTTTCCTTGTGTTAGTACACACTCATTTAGCACCAAACACCAATAGGTAATGTTCCAAGCATTAGTAAATTATTTGGGGGCAAACATCGTCTCTAATTACTTTTCTACCTAGAGGGTTATGACTTCATGAAAACTCATAAAGAAACTGAACTAGGCTCTGGGGTGATATAGTAAGCACTGCAAGTTGTAAAACCTTCAACTGTTTTGTAGTCAGAGCTTCCTGGTTTTGGGAAGAGTTGCTTAGCAGATTCTGGGATTTTATATAAAGTCTAGCATTTTCCAAATGCTTAAGGGTTTCCATCTTTCTTTTCCCTGAAAAAATTACAGAGCTTAACCATGAACCCCAGCAACCAAAGCTCTAGGTTCACACTGTGAGACACAAGCTTCATTTTCTCATCTATCAAGTAGAGAAGACAGGGTTAACTTCAGAGGAGCTGCTCAGGGCCGCATATGCTAACTAACGGAAAGGAAGTAGTCCTGCCTCTGCTTCCTTTCGAACCTTTCCTTTTAAACACATGCGCTGTCAGTCATGGTTGAATGTGGCTACCATTACTGACCATGTCAGTGCATGTGTTAGGTCAATACATCCAGGCAACATTCTTTGTCACGCTGGTCTTACCTCAGCAGTGGCACCTGCAATGAATCTGACAGCCATTGCTGTTTTACTTTCTCCATGCTCTGAACATTTTCAAAGGGGCCAGAGGCCAGGGGCCAGGGGCCAAGCCAAGCAGTGTGGTTTAATTGCATAATGTGGCCAATGTGTCACATGCTTCCTGAAGGTATTATTTATGAGCATGAAAATGATGTGTTAAGTACTGTCAACCACTCTTGTCCCATCACTAAGGGCCCACTGTTAGGTACGCAGCAGACTGTGGAGGGAGATACTTATTATTTATTTACAACATTTAGGGATCTGAAAAGAGGCTGGAGTTGTTAATTACTCTGCCTTCCTCACCCTCACTTTCTCAGTCATAAGCAATTTTTCATTCCTCTCTGAGCATGTGCATGCGTATGTGTGTGCGTGCGTGCATGCCTCTCTCTCTCTCTCTCTCTCTCTCTCTCTCTCTCTCTCTCTCTCTCTCTNTGTGTGTGTGTGTGTGTGTGTGTGTGTGTGTGTGTGTGTGTGAATGTGGGCATGTATATGCCATGGGCCTGTGTAGAGGACAGAAGATGATTTGATGATTTCATTCCTTGATTCTTTCCTTCTACTTTGTTTGGGACATGGTGTCATGCTCATGGCTGCAGTGCCAGATAGCTGACCCATGAGATGTGGGGATTCTCCTTGATCCTTCTATCTCACTGGAGATGTCAGGAGCACAGCCATGCACAGCCACATCCGGTTATACTTATATTCCTGCTGTCTGAACTCTGGTTCTCAGACGTGCTTGTCAGGTGCTGTAGCCATCTCCCCAGCTATCAGCTTAGCCTATCTCCCGGAAAGACTTGTGTGCTGGTTTGTGTGACAGTTCTTAGTGTGTGATGTATAAGCCAAGAGGAAGAAAGCTTTCTTTCTCGTCTGCTCCCTCCTGACAAGTTACTGGTGCTTAGTGGGTGAGTGGGGCTGATTCCACAGAAGGAACTGGTGTGTGAATCGACAAAACAGAATACAACCCCGGTTTGTCTTTCTCACCTACTCAGTTACTTTCTCYTAGAAGTGGGGATTTCCTTTCAGGACTAGCTTCTGTGAAGAGTGTGCTCCTGGGTTCTGTGCTCTAGAATTGTGCAGTACTGTTCTGATCTTTCAGAAGCTTGACCACTTGACAGGTAAACTAGACTGTAGTTTTAACCATTCATTTTTCCGCACTCATGGATACTTAATTGTTTGAAGTTTATTTTCTTTAGAGAAGATGAATATTTCAGCTGCTTTCCCCCTAAGTTACACTGATATGTGCCTTTGACTTTCTACCCTCCCTTTTTTTCTAAATGCCAAGTCTTCATTATTCTTCAGCCACAGATTAGGGGCACTGCACTCTCTTGAGTTTTGTGACCGCTGGAAATGAACATAAAGTATCTGCAGAATCCCATTTCTAATAATTTTGTGCTTAAATATTTTTGTTTGTTTTTCCAATTGGCATAGTATAGGTCTTAAGTCCCATCTCTTCATTCTTATAAACAGCCTTGTATATTTAGAATGCTCCAGACTTCCCATTCGACATAGCTACATTGTCAAATTCTCCTCACCCTGCATCCTCAAATGCTCTTGTAGATGCCTCAAATCCAAATGGAAAACATCCGTGAACATTCCCAGGGAGCCTTCATGGAGATCTTCCAACCTCACACTCCTTAAATAACATTTGGATTTCAATGTGATTTGGACTCAGTCCGCCAGTRATATAAGTATACAGACCTGATGGCTCAGAATGTCACTGCTATAATGTCTTATAGCTAGAAGTGTAAATTTATAAAGATGCATTTTAGAGTTAAAATTGGCCCTTTACAGCACTGCTCAGACCCTGGTTTGTGTATCTGGTGAGGAGTTAGCAAGATACAAGGCAGGAGGAGATTACTGTCTGTAATTCTGCCACAATGACTCCTTTCTAGTTTATTATTATTATTATTATTATTATTTTCATTTCTGGGTAAAATATAAAAACTTGATGAGACCTTAAGTTTAAGAGATGGAAAAGTATTTGGAGTTAGTAAATGTATTGTCAAGTGACACGAAATCCTAAAACTTAAGGATCTAGAAAACCCAGTCTCCTTCTTCAGAGGGGCAGGGTGTATGTGAAGCCAGGCAGAAGCTGCACCTGGGTCAGATGGTCTGATGTCAGACATGAGTTCCCAGATGAGCCTGCGTGCTCAGCAGTGCCATGAGGCCCAACAAAACAAGATGTCACCCAAGAAGCACGTACAGACTGGACCTTGAAGCTTGTTTTTTTTTAGCATTATAATTGTGTGGATCTGAAGC
>BDUI01000390.1:157617-168368 GCA_002335545.1 Apodemus speciosus | reverse complement strand
AAGCCATGTGCAAGAAGCCAGTCAGCAGCACCCACCCTTTCATGGTCTTTGTGTCAGCTCCGGTTTTGAATTCTTCTGTCCTGCCTTCCTTCGATGAAGAACAGTGGAAATGAAAACCCTTTCTTCTCCAACTTGCTTCTGGTCATACAATATTTGCAAAAAGCAATCTGGAAATTCAACTGCCACCCCCTCCTCTCTCCAGGTTGCTTTTCGTAGTAGCTGTTTACGGAACGAGCCTGTTCCTGTGGACCACCCCACCMCTCCCTCTGCCAAAAATGTGAGCAAATTGTGGCCATTCTTTGAGCCTGGCAAATGTTTCAAAATGCAAATTTCTTTAAAAGACTAGGCAGAATGAAAGACACCAGACACAGGAACAAGCAGGTTTAAGATAGCATGGGCTTTTAGTATTTTGTGAGGGAGGTCCTACACAGGACCATCCTTGCAAGAATCAGAGCCCCCTATTACAAGCTGGGAGTGTTTCAGAACAGAATATAAGGGCTGGCTGTTGAAGAGTTTCCTTTGGGCTGGAGGTTGTCCATTGCTAGCAGAGCCAAGAATGGTGAGCCGTGAGGGAACGAAGGGCAGCACCTCTCAAGGCCAGCCCTCAGGGATGTCAGCAGAGAACAGAGGCAGAACAGAGGAAACAGTACAGAATGGGTATTCCTCTGGTTTTAGGAAACCTCCACCTTTGAACCAACAGGGAGAAACTTCTCAAAATGTGGCCATCGCTGACAATCCGCCTTCAAGAAAAGTCAGATTCCCTCCTCCCCACCTCCCCTGGTTGTTGTTCTTTTGCTCTTAACAGTTTTCTCTAAGCTAATAAGATGGCACCTCATCTAAGACAATATTTTAGTATCGTATTATTCTGCATATATAYGCCCATTTCAGAAACACRTTTGTGCCTCTATTTCTAGAGGCTCTGACAAATCCATTTCCACCTAGAAAAAAATAACAGAACAAATAACGCTCAAAGAAATGGCAAGCTYTTCMCTCGGCCAAGTGTGACGTCAACACGTGTAATCCTAGCATTTGAGAGGTACAAGGGGGAGGATCAATGAGGAGTTGTTGGCAGATTTGCTCATGACTTCAACCCCAGCACTTGGGAAGCAGAAACCGGTGGATCTCTGGGTTCTGAGGCCAGCCTGAGGTCTATGTAGTAAGTTCCGGTGCAGCTGGGGCTATGTAGAGAAACCCTGTCTCAAAACAACAACAAAAGAAATTGGAAGCTATGTGATAAAAGGAAAAGAAACAAAAGACATATTTGTATTATGGCCTGGAGGGTAGATCTTGGTGAAGAGTACTTTTGATATGTAGCAATGTATTTACATGCTCATAGGCTATGACTTTAGTCTGTTACAGAAAGAAAAAAAGTGTTAATACAATCAAGTGTGGCTACTACACAAAACTGGCTACCCCCTTGCAAACATTTTTCAGCAGCCAAGGTTGGGAGTGGAAGGGTAGAGTTTTAGTCAATACTTGGACACTTGGTATGAATGGCAACTTCTGGATAGACAGGTGGGCAGCTGTCCCCTAAACTACAAATGGTTCTTGAAGCTACGTGGCTGGTGCTGTGGACCTCCAAGAGAAAGTCTGGCAACTCAGGCTTCCTCTGTTCCTTATTCCAAGTTTGTAAGGGAGCTACTTACTTGTGGACCCTAGAGATCAGAGTTGGAAGAAGCTCAGCTGTGGTAACTTATTCCATTTGGGACTCATTTAACCTGGGAGCTTGCCTTGCTAGAGGAAGGCTTTCCTTGACTTAGCAACCCCATTCATAAGACTACCCTCAGCAACATGCTTTGAAACAGCCGTGAGCCTTTTATTCTTTAGCCACATTACTGTTTCTCTAATGGTTTAGTTGTTTTGCGAAATTACAAGAGTCCAGAATTCTGTAGCCTTTCACCTTTGGAACAGGCAGATCTGAGATGCATCTAATCAGGATGTTCTGGAGATATTTGTGTGGCTGTGTCGCAACATGTCGCTGCCCTTTTGGATTCCTTTTTTAAAACAACACATCCTGTCCCTGTGATATTACAACTCGGGTTATGAATATTTTAAGAGACAGAAAAGAATCCATAGTAACAGTGTACACACCACACTCAACTAGGAAAGGCCAGGAGGCTGGCCCCTTGAGGGGACATCACTTCTTCCCGGAAATCTGAGAACTGGGAGCTTCCTTTGCTCATCGGGAAGTACTGGAGGTTCTCCACAAAGTAGCATTGGTGGCTGTAGGCAGTTCTGACAAGTCGGCAGGAATGTGAGAGATCTGAGAACTGATGGCGGCGGCATGGTGGGAATGGGAAGTGATCATGTGGTGTGAGCAGGTAAGCAGGGCTGAGGGCAACTGCGTGGCTGGAGATGAGGAGGAAGAGGCAGAGAGGCAAAGGCTCAGCCAGTTGGATGCCTTTGCACAGTTGCTAATTAATAAACAGACCAACTACATCCCTTTGTTGATTCTTCCCATTTGTTTTTTAGAACTCAATAAAAATGATTTATCTAAACTATGAAACTGACCTCAGACAGCGTGAAGCTCCTAAATCATGAACCACCCCTGTGCATTTGCATGAGCTGGCATCCCTCCAGTCCCCACCATCCTCCCCAGTGAAGTGCCCCCAATCTCCTCACCCCACCCACCTTACATAGGGGCTTGGCCCATGACCTTTCTTCACTAGGGTCAGCCTCCCCAGTAACCTTCTCTTGTCACTGTCTCAGGAGATGTAAATTTTTTTTATAACATGGCAAAAAGAAGAAAATTGCTAGTGGTAAAGTGACTCCTTTCAAGCCTTTAGCTGGCATTAAATGTTTACAACTTTTCTTTGATTTTCCTATCACAGGGACTGGGCATATAGTGGCAAATTGAGTTAAGCATAGATTCAAGTATCTCTAGTAAATAAAAAATAATAATAATAGCATTTTGATTGACAATAGCCATCATAGAAAACATACAGTCAACCTCTAAAAACCTTGGAAATACATCAAATGTCCCATCTCTCTATGATTTTCTAGTTAAAACTCTGAAGCTCTCGAGTGGGAACACTTTTTGTTGTTTTTGCTGACCTAGGGACAGGGCCTCATGTTAAAGAAATATTCTACCCTAAGTTACAGGCAGAGCCCTCCTGTAGAAATATTCCTTACATATTCCATTACTTTTCTCTCCCGGTGGCTAATTTTATAGTAGTAGTATTGCCAGCCTCCTGCCACTGCAGCCATGGGACCTGTCAAGCACACAGATCAACTTTGGGGATGTGTATGAGAACCCAGTAATCTTTTAAAAACTTTTCTTGGGTTCTTGGTCTCCAGCAAATGCATTATGTCTTCTTTTGAAATACAGTTTATCTTTGTAGTTAGAGAAGATTTCTGCACAAGCAAAACCCGATCAAGTGTTGAGTGAGGTGTCACGGTGCAAATGGCCAGGTATTTAAAAGTAAACATCTACTCAGGTACCTGCCAGTCTTACCAAGAGCAAGAACTTGGCTATGACCCTGCAACAGGCTAGTGAGCCTTCTTCAGCGCGAGGCTGCCTGTCTATCCGGCACCTCTGCTAATGCATGAGATTGTCTGCTATAAAGTGGGAAAAGCCTTTCATCAAGTCACATGGATCCTGTAAAAAAAATCAAAGGCATATTGTAAGAACTTCTCCCCCAATAAACCATATTTTGCTGAGTCATGCATACCTGTCATCCTGGCTCTCAAGAAACTTGAGAGAGGGAAGTTTCGAGTTCTAGGTCATCCTGTGCTTCAGAGGAAGATTCTCAAAACAAAACAAAACAAATGCACATGTTATAGTGGTTATGGGAAATACCTTATTTCTCCCCCGCTCTGCGTTGTTGCAATCGTTCACCCATCAAACGTAAGGATTATTACACAAAGTGCACAGTAGTGCCAGCACAAATGTGTGCAAAAACTCCTAAGAAAGAAGAGAGATGACCCTGGAATCCTCTAGAGCACTATTTTTTGCAACTTTTATCGAATGGGTACCTGGGCAGTGAGACTCACACAGCCTATGCCTCTTCAGAACCTGAGCCTGAACTAGAAGCTTGTGCTCAGGGCAAGGGCTGGGATGGATTCAGCTGGAAAATACTGGCTGGCTTTTCTCTGTACCAGCATATTAATGTCAGCCATCTAGGGACAATGCACACAATCCCAGAGTCTGATATCTGTGGAATGCAGCGCACGGGTGCACACGAAAAGGAAGCAGTCTGGGAAGGAAGGGAGCCGGGACAATCTCTGCCTCCCTCCTAGAGCTGTAGATTTGATAGAGGAGTTTCGGAGCAGACACATCAAGACGGCCGGCCGGGGAGGGGGAGGGGACGGGAGRGGACTCAGGCCAGATGTCATTGGTCACATGTAGGGAGTTGTTTGCAGTTGGGTTCTGCTTGAAAGTGATTGCTGGTAGTCTCATGAGACAGCCTGTGACAAACTGTATAATAAAAATGTTAAAAATAGAGTATTCGTTCCTTGGAAGAGCTGTTCCCACAATGCAGTGGGCTGGGAAAATTGCTGAAGTTTTTGAACACCAAGTGCTGACCTTCTGTCCTTAGAACCCACATTACCCGAAGCCTTTCACCTTAAGTTTTGTTTTCCAGAACTACCGAAGCTCCAGCCTGCCTTAGAAAATGACAGCACAAAGCAAAGCACACCCCAGCTCCAGCCCCCAAATGAGCTTGTATTTCTGAGGAAAAGTTCAAAGTTCAAATAAAGTGTTCATATATTATTATAAGAAATTAATTAGAACAAGCCAGTGACTTTTTTTTCACAAAATTCTGTCCTACTGATACTATATCCAGTTTAATTAATATAACAGATATTATTGATGAAATACAAATCACATGCATAATTAGACTTTTATCGGTAGCCAGATTAATCAGGCGCAAYCAATTATATTTAATACTTTTCCTTGATAACTGGCAGAAAACCTTAGTTTAACATGAAATCAATGTAAAAATTGAAGTGTTTTATACTCTTTTTCTGGTGTCAAGTGTTCAAAATTTATTTGTTAGCTGAGTATGGAGGACATGCTATTAAAAGGCAGGTGACTGAGACCCACCTGAGCAAACAAATTGAGACACTGTTTTTTAAAAATGTATTTTATACTCTTAAAGCCAATCTCAACTAAGCTGGCCCAGTTGCCTCACGTGGCTATTAGACGGAACTGAGAAATTGTTTTCTACCCAAAATTGAAAAAATGTTTTCCACCTAAAATATGGAAATATCTGGAGCTTGAGAGGTGGTCAGTGTTTTATGGTGCTTGCTACATGGGCCTGAGGCGCTGCATTTGAGCCCCAGTGAGCCCGCCACCCCTGCACCTTTGCCMTGAAGACAGATCTCTGGGGCTTGCCGCCTGTCAACAAAGATGCAAATGCTCKGTCCAGATTCGTGGAGACTCTGCCTCAAAAACAGGGAGTCAGAGAGTGACACAGCACACCTTCTCTGGCATCYCCACATGCCCACCTGTACAAATAGTAGCAACAGTGTTAAAATCCAAAGTTCAAAGTCTCTTCTGAGATCCATCCAGTCACTTAACTGTGATCCCCAAAGCAAGACAGGAAACCAACTGGGTAAACTCCAAATTCTGTATCTCCATAGCTGATGCCAAAGCAGTCTTCAGATCTCCAATTCCTATTTCATTTTTGTTGACTGCAACAAACTTCTTTTCCTGGACTGGTTCCACTCCCTGTTAGCAGCATTCCTCAGGAGATATCCTGTGGCTCTGGCATATCAAAAACCTTGGGGTCTCCAAGGCAGCTTCAGTGTTACAGTTTCATGTTTCAGTGCTTGTAATCCACTCATCTTCTGGGCTCCTCTAAAGGGCTGGTGTCAATTCTCCAGCTCTGTCCTCTGTAGCACTCTAAGCTCAGGCTGATCCACTCTTCTGYCGGTGCTGTTCTTAGTGATCATCACATGGTACTGGCATCTCCAATTTGCTGGGGTCTTCTGCTGCAACTGGCCTTTACCATGGTGCCAAGCCTTAAATCCTTTGCATGACCCCTTCAGTCCTGGACCATCAACTACAACTGAGGAGGCTGCACCTTCACCAGTGTTCTTCCATGGCCTCTAAGTGTCAATCCTCAGCTGCTCTTCATGACTCCTTCATATCTTCAAAACCAGTACCACCTGGGTGACTCTTACACAGGACCAAGTACGGCTGCAGCATGAGGTACAACCTTGGATATCTCTGAAACAYGACTTCTTTGGGCAGAAAACACTTCCCAGATGATTTCACCTCAGTGATGCTGGTCTCTTAATCACAGCTAATTTCTTAGCTCCAGTTAACCAACATCAATTGTCCCAGTAGTCCCTTCTATTTTTCACTCTAAAACCAGAGTCACATGGCCAAAGCTGCTGTGTTCTGCTGCTTGCAGGGGCTGGAACACGGCCCTCCATATTCTATTACCAGCTAGCTTTCTGTTTTCCAATTCCCTTTATGCCTAACCTTGGCCTTCCTGGAATTTGCTCTGTAGATTGACCTTGAACTCAAGAGATCTGCATATCTCTGTTTCCTGTAATTCGGGGATTAAAGACATGTACCACCATGCCTAGATTTAAACTTTGCTTCACTTAGAACCTGTTTTGCAGACTGGCCTTAAACTCAGAGATCTGTTTGGCTTTGTCTCTTGGGATTTTTAATCTCTTTAGAGACATGGTGTAACACCATGCCTGAATCTAAATTTAGCTAGGTAGGATCTTGCCCCCATATCCCTTAATCTGTTATCTCCAAACACATAGGATTCAGTACCATTTCACTTCCTGGTGCCCCTTTAATACTTGAACCATATATTTTATAGTTTCCCTTTATAAGTTTGCTATGCTTGTTCAAAACACTCTTTATGAGACTTAACCAGAGAACAAAATCTTTGCTGGGCTTTTTTGAGACTTCCTTTGTCAATGAAGTCAGCATAAATCTTTTTACCTTAGCCTCAGGTAGACTCTTCAGACAAAAGCAAAAAGCAGCCTTATTCTTCTCCAAAATGCCACAAAAACAGTCTCTATGTCACATACTGAAATTCTTCTCCTCTGAAACCTCTTGGGCCAGGTCTGCACAGTTCAAATT
Organism: Apodemus speciosus; assembly: GCA_002335545.1. Lineage (NCBI taxonomy): Eukaryota > Metazoa > Chordata > Mammalia > Rodentia > Muridae > Apodemus > Apodemus speciosus. The sequence goes on along the minus strand of BDUI01000390.1, from coordinate 161,320 downwards.
ACTCTCAGCAACAAAGTCTTCCATATTCCTACTAGAATGGTCCATTAAGCCCCATTTAAAGCATTCCACTGCTTTTCAAATCCAAAATCCCAAAATTCACATTGTTCCAAACAAAAGCATAGTCAGGCCTAGCATAGAAGTACCCCACTCCTGGTACCAACTTTTGTCTTAGGGTTTTACTGCTGTGAACAGACACCATGACCAAGGTAACTTTTAGACAACATTTAGCTGGGGCTGGCTTATAGGTTCAGAGATTTAGTCCATCATCATCAAGGTGAGAGCATGGCAACTTCTAGGCAGGCATGGGGCAGACAGAGCTGAGAGTTCTACATCTTTATCTGAAGGCTGCTAGTGGAAAACTGACTTCCAGACAGCGAGGATGAGGGTCTTAAAGCCCATGCCCACAGTGACACACTTATTCCAACAAGGTCATACCTCCAAATAATGTCACTCCCTGGACCAAGCATGTTCAAACCATGGCAAAGGAGGAGGAAGAGGATGAGAGGAGGCTCAGTGGTTAACAGCACTGACTGCTCTTCCAAAGATCCTGAGTTTCATCCCAGCAACCACATGGTGGTTCATATGTAATAGGATCCTATGTCCTCTTCTAGTGTGTCTGAAGACAGCTGCATGTACTCACAAACATAAAATAAATAAATAAATAAATAAATAAATAAATAAATAAACTTATTACAAAAAAGATGATGAGAAAGAGGAGGCAGCTCCTTAAATGTATAGAAGACAGGAGTGCTTGAATTTTAAGAAAATGCAAATGCTCTTGTTTTGATTGCTGTGCCACATCCAGCATGGCTCTAGGGATGGATCTCATCAGAACAGCACGGGAATAAAGAAAGGACAGACACACAGAAATGCTGGGATCTGGTAGACTGGGCTCTTTGATGGGGAGACTGAGCTCTGAGAGGCTCGATGCAACTTGCTGTTCATAGTGGAACACAGGCAGGGCTTATGGTGTACAGCTGAACAAGAGGCAACATTAGTTGATCTCCCTAGGAGTAGGGCAGTCTGCAGGCTATAAATATGTGTGGAAGGAGAAAGCAATCGTAGACATTTTCTGAGCATACTTGCCATCCTTCTGAGCCTCACCCTGGAGAGAAAGCTTTGCCATTTTGTTAGGTCTGAGGCTATGAGGCCCTTGTCATGGCTGTGCCCATGTAAACATCACACTTTCACTCAGGACCTGTGATTTCTCTGCTCCCCACATTGCTGGCTCATGCATCCTAGACAGATGCTCTACTACTGGTCTACATCCCCAACCTCATTATCTCTTTGGTCACTAAGGTCTCATGCAGCTAAACCATGGAGTAATGTAGTTAAGATCCTCAAGGAAACAAATGTGAAGGGAAGATTTTATGTCTAGCATAATGGGCACAGATCACTCGGAGTGCTGCTTCCGTGAACCCTTCCAGGGCCACTTAGATGTGAGGAGAGGTGGGAGCATGTTGAGGTACACTAAAGCACATCAGGGGGATGGCAAAGTACAGATTTGTGACTTTGGAAGTTGGGCTTTTAATTATTCACTACTCCGTGCATTTATTTTAAGTGGTTCTCTGTATTAGCAATTTATTTTACTATGAAATTAGAAAGAAAAGATGGAAGGGGAGGAAAACATTGAGTAAATTTTTCCATAACTGCTTGATTTGAGAAGACAGTACTCACAGGGGTCATTTGACATAACAAAACTCACATCTCAGAGACTTTGGGTTAAGTTTCCTCCAATCTGTGGCAAGACCTCTTATGAGCAGTAGGTTTATTTTTAAACAGCAAGTAAACAAAGCAATGATAAACTTGGTCCTTTGGCCTCACAGAAGTGGTGAGAAAACACACTTATGTGATTTCTCGTGCAAAGATGTTGCTTAACAGTRCGTAAAACAATAAATGCCTATGAATCAATTAGGCAGCCTGACAAGATAGACTATTGTGTTGTTTATACTGTCTGCTAATTCCTATTACCCAGGTGCATGCTTGTAGACATGTTAATGCTAGCCTTGTCAATACTTAGAGATGATGCCTTGAGTTCTGAAGACTCTTAATAAAGGCTTGCTTTTTGTTTGTTTGTTTTGTTTTTGTTTTTTTAAGTCGGGTGAATATATTAGCTGGGGAACACACACAGGTGTATGAAGGGCCAAACCCAGATGGACACGCTACTCATCTATACAGAGCATGAAGGTCTTAATCAAGAATGTCCCCCGAGTTAGAGTTTCTGTTAGATTTTATGCATCATCATGACTTTGAATAAACTGATAACTAACACATTTTTGTCTGCAACCCATTCTTCAGATACATATTGTAATGGATTAACAAAAGCTCCCCTAGCATGGTAGACAAGCATTTCAGATGTCTGTCCCAGACCAAATTCCTGATTCCCACCTCCACAAATGTTCTCCACCCACAGCTTTCCCATTTCAATGAATGGTTCCTTGTTCCTTCCCATTGGTTTGGTTCAGTTTGGGGATGGATCTCCTTGATGATTTTTGCCTTTCTCATGCCACTGTGATCATCCTGACCAACATGAGGATAATCTAAAGGGACATTCATGTCCCACCCTTCTATTCTCAGACTACTGAGCAAGGCACCCCAAGGAACTGCAATTTGCCCCAGGAATATCATGTGGGGTTGGGGGAGGACCCTGATGCCTGAAGCTAGCTAGAGGAAGAGTGTGTCTCTTAGAGAGAGCTCTCTAGGTGCTAAAGACTCAGACCACCTTGCAGGAGAACCCAGTAATTATGGGTGGGRCCGTTGAAACTCCTTAACTAAGCACAACTCTGGTCCTTTAYTTAAACCTAAACCCCATGTCAGGTCCCAAAGATGTACTTGGCATGGATTGGGGGTCTTTGTCTCTCTTTCCAATATGGCCACATTAAAGAATTCTTTTTCTACTTTTCACTATTAATCCGTCACTTTTAATAGAGTTATTCAGAATGAGTGACAAAGCCTGACTCCTGTAACCATCAGAACACAGGTTCTTATCCAAATAACTTTAGTAACATCACTTCCAATCCATGAGCAAATACTTTTGGTTCTTTCAAAATATACTTAGCAATATGACATTCTTATGAAATACACTGTAATTACATCATTTCCTCCCCTCTTTCCTTTACTCCCAATCCGTGCTATGTCTCTTCTGCTCCCTTTAAAAGTCATGACCTCTAACGCTTTAAATTATTATTGTGGGCTGGAGGGATGCCAGTTAAGAGTCCTGGCTTTTCTTCCAATGGACCTGGGTTCAATTCCCAGCAGCTCACACCTGCATATAACTCCAGTTCCAGAGGATTTGATATCTTCACAAAGACACACATGAAGGCAAAACACCCACGGGTTGGAGCAATGGCTCAGTGGTTAAGAGCATTGGCTGCTCTTCCATAGGCCTTGAGTTTGACTCCCAGCCACTACATGATGATTCACAACCATCCATAATAGGATCTGATGCCCACTTCTGGTGTGCAGGTGTACATGCAAATAGAGCAATTATATACACAAATAAATAAATCGTTTAAAAAACTATTGTTACATATATATGCTAGTAAATTCATGTGTGTGTAGGTGTGTATATCTATGTAGTGTATATGTATGTGTTTGTGTGTGTCTATGTTGTATATATATGTATATCTATGTATATCTGTGTATATTCTGTGTATATGTGCATACATACTGTGTATTTTTATATGTGTATATGTATGTATGT
>BDUI01000390.1:89113-111622 GCA_002335545.1 Apodemus speciosus | reverse complement strand
TTGTTTTTTCGAGACAGGGTTTCTCTGTGTAGCCCTGGCTGTCCTGGAACTCACTCTGTAGACCAGGCTGGCCTTGAACTCAGAAATCCTCCTGCCTCTGCCTCCCAGAGTGCTAGAATTACAGGCGTGCACCGCCGCCGCCGCCGCCGCCGCCGCCGCCGCCCAGCTGATACGTTTAATTCTAAGGATACTCTTTAAACTGCTAGCATCTCTATATAGGTGGAGTACTTGCCTAACATACATGAAGTCCTAGGTTCAATCCTCAGAGACAGAACATGTCTGTAATCCCAGCATTTGGTGAAAACCAAGCCAAAGAACCTCAGRAAGGAAGTRGCTTAGTGTGACCAGCTCCTTCTGAGGGCACAGCCAGAGTGACCTCTAGTCTAGTATGGTTTCCATAGCAGCAACACRGAAAGCAAAGTTTCATGGCTACTGCAKACTAACTTAGGTGTTGAGGAGGCTGATGCTGGCACACAGAAATAGCRCAAGCCATCGCTGCTGGAGAAGCAGGTCAAATACCTCCTGGGCTCCTATACTAGCCAGGAGCCCAGTGGGTCACAGCTGGCCAGACAGCCTGGCTTCAGTTGCCTTTGAAGAACAGAACTGGAGAATGAGCCACAAAGGAGAAACAGGGACTGGGTAGCCAGCTGAGAAATCACTGGGGCAGGGACAAACTGGAGAAGCAGGCTTTGTGGGAAGATGGCTGTGGCCTTGGCAAACAGGTATGAATACCGTGTTGTAAAGGGATTCCTTTATTTTAAAAGACCAACTTTAAAATGTCTTTGGGAATTTCAAGAAGGTTTGGAGCAGAATCTTGTTTTATTCCTGTAAAGGTATTATATTGGGTTTTTCCTTTTCTCGCCCTGCTCCTGGAATGATGACTCTGAGACTCAATATTAATGAAGGCCTAGGCCATAAGCTTTGGCTCATTGACTAGCTTATAACTTATTTAACCATTTAAACTATTCCATGTCTACCACTTGGTTAGTTACCTCTCCTTCAGACCCTGCCTGCTTTTTCCTTTGTGCCTCCTCAGTGTTTCCTGCTGGTTTACACCCGTCCCCCTGGTCTGGGCCTATCCCTCCAATGTTCTGCTGAATCACTAGTCTATACTCTCTCTATTTCCCAGAATMCTCTCTCTTCCTGTCAGTGGCCCACCTCCAATTTCTTACCTCAGCTCATTGGCCATAGGCTTTTTTATTGACGGGTGATGCTTATAAGAACTTCTCTCTACATTTCACTTTTTGGCTTCCCTAAGAATTCAACATGAGCCTGACTCCCCCTTGTGGACTAAGTTTTATGGCTTGCTACAGTTTTCCATAGAGGAAAGGGGCGCGCCAGAAGCCTACGCCATGTCTGTTACTCCATTGTCTTTCTTGGCCTAARAACAGAAAGTATTCGCTACTCATCCCCCCCCCCCCAAAAAAAAGTTTCACTTTTTTGAATCATACAAGTATTTTGAATTAACCTTTTCTTCCAGCACTTTGTAAAACTAAAGCTCTGCTTGTCTGATTTAGTGCCGAAGGAAAGAATGACCCAGGTGTGGTGGCGCACATCTTTACTCCCAGCACCTGGGCATTAGGGGCAGGTGGGATCTCTGTTAGTTCCAGGTCAGCCTGGTCTACAGAGTGAGTTCAAGAACTGTCATGACACAGAGAAACCCTGTCTTGAACTCGATGTTCAACTCAGAGAGTTAGAATGATTTTAAGACAATTCACCTGTTCACGTTAGGATTATTTCCATCTCTGTTTTATGCTTAATGAAAGACTATGGCAGAACTGAGTTTGTGTCACTGTGACCATGTTCTCTGTAGAATTCTTAGCAATCATGACACAGACCATAATACTCCATGCTTGCCAAGCATTGAACCAAACGCCTCTCCTACATTGCCTTTCTAACGCTCGACAACAGAATTATTAGTCTTAGTTTTACTGGGGTATGGAGGTTTAAAGAGCTTAGGTAACTTGTTTAAGGTCACACAACAAATTGCTGAAACTTAAAACTGACAAATAACAGAACACGTATGAACTTGATTTAAAATTTTAGCCTCTGGTAGATCTTCTGTAAGAGTTTTAAGTGAAGAGCGTACTGTAGTGATTTCTTTCAAACATTTCTTCCTGGGGCAGACTCTTAAAGACCCARGAAGTAAAAGAAATTGACAAGGTGCCAGGAAGCTTCTGAAATTTACAAGATTATGGTCCCTCCCCAAAGTTAAGAAGGAGAAACTCAGCTAGGGACAGGGGAAGATTAGCTGAGCTGTCCTGCCGGGAGTGGCAGAGACGCAGCTTTCAGGATTTGTCACCAGTGGATGGGTAAGGTGGGCTTTTTGGTGCCTTGGCTGCCTTTGAGAGTCAGTAATCTCTCGCCCACACTCCTACAAGGATCCCAATAAACTCACTGGCTCACCAAGCCAGACTTATGTGGAATTGTTTCTTTGATCTGTTTATTGGTGCCCAGTTTTGGGTGAGTAGATTTTAGTCACATCTCTCCAGGAAAAGACATACAACAATCAGCTTGAAATAAAAACCATGAATAGGTCACATTTTATAATTATTTGAAAGCCAGAGTTTCATACATGGAGTATTCTTGGTTAATGATAAAAGACTATCGTTCATGCTACGAAAGGGGCAGCTGTCAGAAGATGGAGAAGGCTGCTTCATGTCACTGTGGCTCTACTGACCCTCTAGCCACATCAATCTCACCAGTTTCTAGTTGCTAGTAAGACCTGTCAATCATGAACCTGGCATAAACCTGAGGTGACAACTGTGCATTGCTGAGCTGGAAACCTCTGTGGCTGGTCAGCAAGAAAGAGTAGAAAAGTGAACGTGCTTCTAGTCCCTTGAGTACTCACTAAGGCATTGTGTTAATGCTATTGTTATAAATTGTCATTCTGCTATTGTTGACCTGAACTTAGGTCTACATACAAGAGAGACAATATATGGGCGTGGCTAGTGACTTGCCTAAAATTGTTGGTTCTTGATTGGCTTGGTGATTCTTTCCCTCCAGAGAATGAAGGGAAGCCAACCCTGATTATACCACACATCGCCCCTGTAGCATCTTTGTCCAGAGACTGGTTGACATAGTGGAGGACCAGTAGAGGTCAGTACTGATTTTTCTAAGGGAAGTTTCTGTCAGTTGCCAGGAACAGAAGATGAGCCTAGAGCCATGCTATAGCAGCTGGTGAGCGGGGCAGGACACCTTTAAGCACTTGAATAAAAATGACAGCCCTAGAGAAAATGGCCAACGCTGACTTATAGTAAATAGTATGTTCAGAAGGGTTCACTTTTGTCATTGGACTTGAAAATAACAATCAAGGATGCTTCTGACATAAGAAACCGAAACTCCAAACTTACAGTCTCAAAAGTCTGCTGCTTCTCATTAGGTGTAAATATGAAGAAACATCAGCAGCAGAAAAAGAAAGTTTTTCCTTCTTATTCTTCTTTATTCTTTTCATTTAAGAATGAAGGGCCAGAGAACTAGGGTGCCTGTTGCTAAATAGTGTCTTCTAGACGTTACAGGGAAGCAAATCCTACGAAATCTCAACAGTATGGCTGCCTAAGTGTGACATGAGCCAGTTAACGTGCCAATAGGGGAAATGTCATAAGATTTACAGGCAGTTAGTGGCATAGACTCAGTAAATTATGTGTATATGTGTATACATACATATACACACATATATGTAAAAGTCAGTAAGAAGAACCAATTAATTTGAGGGATAGTATTGGGACATAAAAGGAGTTGGAGGGGAGAGAGGTGGAAATGTTGTAAATACAATACTCATAAATAAAATCCCCCCGACATTTTTAAATGAATGAAAGAGCCCCTTTCCAGCTGTTATCCTCCCAGTGGATATTTTCTCAYGGTGTAGTATTCAGAACTAGGTCATAGGTTCACGCTGACATCCTCTGTCTAGGATCTGTCACAGCTGGTGTAGACCAATCAAGATTTAGCCTTAAACCCTAAGGAAGAGGCGTAACCTCTAGGCATGACCACAGGCTCTGCCACCAACTGAAAACCTAAGAGCGCAGAGAATGGTGGTGGTGCTGGATATAGCATTGGGTGTGTGAGTACTCGTGTTTTCTTTCTGAAAGCCATTTCTTTAAGGATGCTATTTCTAGCCCAGGGCCAATCTTAACCATTTGTAATGTTTTGGTGGAAATAGCCACACCCAATACCTAGAAGAACTTTGAGTGAAACACATCTTACTATGCAGAAAGGGGAAGGGAGAGAAGGAGGTCAGTTGGCCAATTCACACCTGCAAACTGAAAAGAATAACTTTTGTAGATTACTGCAATCTCAGAGTCAGTATAACGATGATAGCCATACCCCTGCACCTTTGTCAGAAGTTGCATTTCAGAGAACATTTTACATAATGTTCTCTAACTATAAAGATAAGCTTACTGAGTGGTGACAGGACTAGTCTGTTCAGGTGCAGGGCAAATCAATCATGGATCAGGAGGGCCATACCCTTACTTCCCAACTCTTGGCTATGGGTAGAATCTGAGACAGATGAAGTCATTTTTTTCCATTTGTGGAGCCCACCAGGCTCCAACAGACAGTATCAGACTCATCGCCTCACAAGTAGATTTGGTAAAACTCAATGGGCCACTAAACAACGAATAAATATGAACACAGAAAGAGGTTTGTATGGAGATGTTAGACAAGGGGAAGAGTCAGGGATGAGTGTGGTCAGTGTGCATCATGTACATGTGTGAAATCACTAAAGAACAAATTTAATTACTAATTTATATTTTTGAAGTGTGTATGCACGTGTGCATGAGTGTGCATGTGAGTGCATGCATACATGTGCATGTATTAGGCACAGAAAGAAAGTGAAGTGGGAGAAGGAACTTGCAATTGTAGTGTATAGGGAAAGCGCTGAATAAATCTCTCCTATGTGGGACACAAAGCTCCAGAACGCACTGAAAAGCGAGCAGCAGAGACAGTGGCTTGCCATGTGTGTGGAGCAAGAAGCACCACAAGGAAACAAAGGGCAGGAAAGAGAGAAAATGAAAATGACCGTTGTGCATGACAAGAAGCAACTGCCTGAAGCCCTTTAATGTTGGAATGTTTGAGGAAATAAAAATAGCTAAATTCCACATGTGGCTCAGTGTGGGGAAGAGGAAACATGTGTTATGACATTTGAATCAGGCCAAAGAAACCTAGTTCTGCAAGCAAGTGCTATAGAGTTCAACCAAGTTCATTACTTGACTAAGTCAGGTAGCAGCCGACATTGAAGCAGTCAATGAAAAAGAAGGCAACGATGCAGAGCCTGCTTGTGTGCTTTTACATGTATCCACCGTTAGCATTTTCATGTTTCGAAATATATCCTCTATCTAAAAAGCTAATTTATTTTTTTTAAAGATTTATTTATTTATGTAYGTGAGTACACTGTTACTGTCTTCAGACACCCCAGAAGAGGGCATCAGATCTCATTACAGACGCTTGTGAGCCACCATGTGGTTGCTGGGAATTGAACTCAGGACCTCTGGAAGAGCAGACTGTGCTCTTAACCACTGAGCCATCTCTCCAGCCCCCAGCTAATTTATTTTTAAAAACCATTGGTGTTATATGACAGGGAAAGAGAGTAATGAGGAAAGAGGTTTGTGTGGGCAGAGGAAGGTGAAAGCAGTGAGGGTCAGGGTTGGGGGAGAACTACCATTAAGGATTTTGACAAAACTGAATAGAAACCCATCACTTTATAAAATATGTGTGCATGTATGTGTACATATATATTCATATAAAAGAGTTTAAGCAACTGACCCACACAGGGTTCATGCTTCTCCCAAAAGCCAAAAGTTGCTAAAGGAAAAGTCCAGTGCCAGGCTTCTCCTTGAGTTGCTAGTCGGAGGAGCCCTGGAGATGCTAAAACAGCACAGATCATTGATACTGATGGTCTTGATGGTAAGACCCTATTCTGAAGACAACACACACACACACACACACACACACACACACACACACACTGGCCACAGCACAGGAAATGTTAAACTGGTACTAACCAGGAAGTTTCCTTCCTGCTGCCTAGCTTCCGCAGGACTGGACGTGCTCTGCGGGCTGTTGGAGGGAGTGATCAACAGTCTTACCCAGCTGTGAACCGCATGAGCTACAGTAACAGTCAGCATGGCAAGATACGCAGCAGTGGCATGACTGTTGCGAAACCAGCTACTCTCTGTTGAATTTTAGGCCTGTTTCCTAGGGGGAAAAACCCACATGCCTGGTACTTTAAATTTAGCCAAGAACATCTGGCCAGGGAGTTCATAGGCCCAGGAGTGAACCTACTACTGTTAATCTACTAAACGAACACAGCATCACACTGCCCTCTAAAAAAAAATTTTGTTTTTTGTTTTTTTGTTTTTCGAGACAGGGTTTCTCTGTGTAGCCCTGGATGTCCTGGAACTCACTGTGTAGACCAGACTGGCCTTGAACTCGGAAATCTGCCTGCCTCTGCTTCCCAAGTGCTGGGATTAAAGGCGTGCGCCACCACTGCCCCGCTCTCTAAAATTTTAATATCTGTACCTGTAGGTCAGTATATCTATCAGGCCTCACCAAGGAAGTTTCTTTGTACACTGGACGGTGGTTAATGCAGAAACGCACGAAGTGCAGAGGCAAAGTGTCACTGGAGCATTCAGCCACAAAGGGAAGGTCCTTATCACCCCCATCCCCTAGGCTCAGGCAACATCATAGACGACAACTGGGAAGACTGTACGAGGCTGAGGTTGGGGAAGATAAGTGGAAATAGTGTCTTCTAGACATGATAGGCTTCTGCACTCATGAACTCAAGTCGTCTGCAGTTGTCTGCATGAGATCTGCAGGAGCCCACGACAGTCAACATCTAACACAAATGGAAAGGGTCTCATGGGCCTCTACCTCTGATGAGGAGCTGCGAGTAACTGTAGCTTCTAGGGGAGAGAGTCTTTAAGGTTGAGACCCTGGCAGGCTGAACAGGGCCCAGTGGATGGTCCCATACCAAGAGCATAAGGACAGAATAAATTGGATTCACTGCTTACTTAAAAACAAACAAAAACAAAAAACAAAAGAAGCAGGAGAGGAAGAGGAGAAGGACTTGCAGTTGGGGGGTGGAGAAGTAGGAGTRGATCTTTGAGAAATTAAGGGGAGAAGAAAGTGAATCTGATCAAAACACAGTACATGATCTTCTCAAAGACTTGATAAAACATTTTTTTTAAAAACTTTATTCTGAGGAACTAAAGATGTCTCAGTGGCTAACAGCACTGGCCACTCTTCTGAAGGACCTAGGTTTGGTTCTCAGCACTCATGACCATTGGTAACTCTAGGTACAGGGGACTGGACTCAGTTTCTGGGCCCTGCAGGCACCAGGTATGCATACAGATAGACTTGAAGGCAAAATCCACAGACATAAATAAATAAATAAATAAATAAATAAATAAATAAATAAATCATTGGGTTAGGTCCCATTCTAATTAAAAGAAATACACAATAAACTTTGTAGTCCTGAAATCATAGATTGTAGTGGAAGATGTTTTGTGTAGTTATTATATATTCATTTGTGGTTTGGACACGTGTTCCACTTTTGTCATGTATCTACAGATCTCTAAAGGTAGAAATGATCAAAGTTTCTTAACCTTTTGAATTTTAAATATTAAATTGTGTAAAAATGGGTTGAAACCCACACATGTATGTACGGAGCTGAGACTAACAGGTGAGGGCAATTTTTAAAGATTTGTATAGCTTTTTGTTTTTCAAAAGCTGTATTCCTCACAGGGCACAGGGCACAGGGCACAGGGCACAGGGTACAGGGCACAGGGCACAGGGCACAGGGCACAGGGCACAGGGCACAGGGCACAGGGTACAGGGCACAGGGCACAGGTGCCACCTCAGAACTTGGGAGGATGAGTCATATGCTCTCTCGGCTCTCCTCCTCAGTCTTACATGTGTCTCTCTTCAAATATCGACCAATTTTAAAAGAAGTCCCTAGTGTCTTAGCTGGGAGATCCCTTGAAATAAAAAGCAAGTCCTATCCTTCCAACGTGCAGAGTAAGCATTCTTATTCCAAACATTAGGTTTGGGGGCATAAAAAGTAATTATTACATAAAAAATAGTTGAATTCCAGCATGCTATACACCAAATTCTGTATGTTGCTGCATGTCCATCAGCTGGGTACCATCCTGAAATGAACGGGCCTGCACGGGGTTCTGGTAGACGCAAGCCCCCAGCTCTGACACATGAAGCTTCGCTATTGGGCTTCGGCCGGCTGCCCTCCACCGCTGTAGCTCTTCTTGATTTACATCTCACGGCCCGGGGATCCCAGTATCTGGGATGGCCTGTTACACATGAGGCTTCCCCTTCAGAGCTTCACACAACGATCTCTCAGAGCAACTCCACAGAGATTCAAACCTTGCCGCCCTGCTCCTGCCTTGAGCTGCTCTCCACAATCTATCCAGTACTGCTTCTTCCGTGACTTTAAAGCCAGTACCACTTGGGTGATGCCTACAACGGCTGCCGCATTCTACTGCTTGATGAAGATGCAGGCTCAGGCCCTCAGACCACAGCTAACTCAGCTCGGATGTGCTGACCCTAGGAAAACACCTACCGAAGCAGTTCATCTTGAGTTGCAGAGAACCCCTTTCTTTATCTTAGGCTTTTTTCCCTCTGAATAAATATGGATATTCACAAGATAGAGACTCCTCCAAGGAATAGAGTTTTGCCTTCAGGATACTGTTTTTTGGTTTGGTTTGCTTTGTTTTAATTTCTAAGTGCAAGAAGTTTCTCAACAATGAAGGATGCGGGTTTATTACTTAGAGGCTTCCTCTGCACCAGCCTGATTACTATCTAGCCTTAAAACTTTTCCTCCACCAAACAGATTAATCTATCCCGTTTAGATTTTACCCCGACTCAGTCTTTCAGGACAAGCACAATGTGGCCAGATTCTTGGCTAATACAGTCCATGAATGGCCCCTGTTCTGGTTCCCAATAGAGGACTTTTCCCTTCTGAGCCTGGGCAGGGCCACCAGTGTCAGCATTTTTTCTGAGTATTGTTCTGTTCCTAACTCCCACTAGGATGGCCCATTGAGCTCTTTCACATTTCTAACTCCACAAACAAAACAGTTCCAAAGGTTAACAGCTGCTTCTCAGGGTCTGCTTGCGTAGGTTTTCCCTAGACTCCATATATACAAGGACTCCTGTGGTTCTGGGACTAACTTAGTTCCTTTCATAGGAGAATCTTCAGGTATAACCATTTTTTTCTCTATGCAAACAACATTTTCTTAACTGTTATATAAAACAAATACAAATTACGAAGAATCACATATCAATACCTGCTCTTTAGAGGGCCACAGTCACTGTAGCTTTGAAATCTGAGGAAATGTTAGTATCTAGTTCTCTGTATCCACACACAGAATGTCCTTTTCAGGTTAGTGCAACAACTAAATCGCTTCCATCTGTGACCTCACCAGCACTCCCTGCCAACCTTCTTTCTATCTATGTATGAACTTGTGAAACATGTATAGACACCACACGACTAACACAAATTCATTGAGAAGCATTGGAAAATTCTTTATCCTAGAAATCAATGTAATGCAAATAAGATCATTTGATCATTTTTTTATCACTAGAAAAGTTACATAAATAGCCAAAGACCCCAAAAAAAATCTAAAAGTATGATCTGGGGAACTGGTTAATCTAAGGATAGATTCTTGTAGCTGAAATACTCAATGGTCATTAAAAAATAATTTCAGTGTCAAATATTGAACAAGGATTATTAGGATATTATTATGCAGAAAAGTCAGATTATAAACTGATTTTTAATATATGTAATGGTAAATATTCAACAAAAATATAGAATAAATTTAAAAATATATAGAATAAAATATGTCGCTTTTAGAATATTATTGTTTATCTCTGGGAAGGGAAATTACATTTTTTTCTTTTTCGCTTTCTAAATGCTTCATAACTCAGTTATAACACAAAATTTAAATATATCCCAAGGTTCCTCTGTTAAAGAGTTCTGTCCTGTAAGTAAACCAGTGTTGGTGACCTTTGGCCTTTCAGCCGGTCAGGAAGGCTGAGGCTGTTAGTAGTTTGGATGTGTGAGATAATCTGGCTCAGCTGTTGCTGCTGGCCTGTTCCTACCCTCATCTGCAGCACTCTGCTAATGATGTGTCAGCATGGCTTGTCACCTTACCCTGGGGAGGAGGAGCAGCCGGTCACTTCGTTCTCAGAAACAGGGGAGGTTTCTCTTAATGGGCATTTGAAGACTTGAAGTCATCTCAAAAAGGTGTGAAGTTATAAAAATCCTGTTTTAGCTCTAAACAAAAAAATAGGTCCACGTTTGGGTGTGTATAGAATAGATGTCTTGGTGTCTTTCGATGGGAGAATGTAATTAGAGCCATGTGTGGCTTTGGGCTAGAGTGAGCCATTACTGCCCCCCTTTTCGGAGCTCGCAGATGGACAAAATTATGTTTCCTTAATAATGAGGCTCTTAAGAGCCAGCTGCCATCCAGCACTGCAGCCCCCACGCTAACAAAGCCCTCATTAAATGCGTTGCTTGGGATAATTTGCCTGTTTCTTTCCATGCTGGCAACTGACAACCTGGTTCCTCCTCTTTTCCCAGAACACCTTTAATCACTCAGAGAAGTCTGTGTCACGAGATGGGAGGGTAATTTTTTTAATCCTACATGTCTTCATATTATTATTTTTATGCCCTCTTTCAAAAGTTTTTAAATGAGGTTGGTCGCTAACATCCTGTGCTATCATTCATTCAGTGGTAAAATAATAATTGCTAATTTTCTTCTTCAGAGAACCAGCGCTTTATCAGGAATAACATTATGCAAATGACTATGCAAATGTCAACCTAGTGAAGTCTCTGGGAAAACAGTTCAGAGAAAACCTTCAGAACATATCTAAAGTTGGCTTAAAAAAAAAAAAAAAGGAGAAAAACCCCAGCATTTTGAACTATAAGGTCACCATGGTAGCAAAGGGAATTTATGACTAATAAGAATTTTACAAGGAAGTTGTATATTCTTAACAATACAAAAATGGCAGGGCATACATGGGAGTTTTGTAGGTCAGTTTATTTCTGGTGCTAGGGCTTGTCCTTGACACTTGTCAGGTCCCTTTGGGCTGAGTTTCTTCAATGGTGTCTAAATCTTCAAGGTGCTTAACATTTTCATCTTTTTAGCTTTAGGAATTCAAATTCAACCCTTATTTGCTTCTCTTTCCATATATTTGATGATCATTAGGATTTTGGTCTTTTTCATGTTATTGGAAAAAAGTTCACTGAGACATGAAAAAATACTAGATTCCTTCAAAACTTTTGTGCCATTGGTAAAACAAAACAAAACAAAACAAAACTGTCTATGAACAGTCCATTACCCACGAGAGCGCCCTTTGGAACACCAGGGAAAGAAGGCTTGATGTCAGTCAGCCACACACGTTGGTGAGTTCACACATGGATTCCCTGACATGTGTGATACACGAATCTATTGAACGACCAAAAAAAGGCAAAATTGAAATTCAGTAGATTTTAAGTAGTAAATGTGAGGTTTTTAGTTTGTTCTGTGTTTTATTTTAAAGGCCAAATCTTTAAGCTAATACCAGAAGAATATTTGAAGGAGTATTCCCAAATCTTTCATGTCACCAGGAAAGGCTACAGAGGCATTTCAGTTCTGAGGCATCTCAGTGGTTCTGCCCAGATATATCCACCAGGAAATCCATTTCTTACAAAATTTCTTGAGAAGGCAGTGGGATGGTTGGTCCTGCGCTCAGTCGCAGAGAACGGCTGCCTTCATCTGAAGCACCGAAAACCTCCCACCCACCACACCCAGGGAACGTTAGAGCCCAGAGCCCCAGATCTGCATTTTCAGCAGACATGGCGTTCAAAAAGTGTTATATTAAAGCACTAAACATTAGAGGAGGTTACTCTATTACCACTCTGTTGCCTGTCCTGGTCCCCACCCACGGCCCAGGAAGGAGACAAGGAAGAGCTATCAGATAAGAGGGTTGAGTACTCCTAGGGTTTGTAGGGTGAATGCTGGGTATGCACATGGTAGCTGTGGAAGAAAACGTCACACCTATGGAGTGCTTCTATGCACGCTGCAGGGAAGGAAATGGAATGTGGTGGTGGTGGGGTTAGCTTCTAGGCTTCTTCTAGTACTCATCGATGCATGGATTGGTGGGATCTTTAACCTGTCTACACCAGTTTCCTCGTGCATTTGTTTTTTTTTGTTTTGTTTTGTTTTGTTTTGTTTTGTTTTGTTTTGTTTTGTTCTGTTCCTGGAGCTTGCTCTGTACACCAGGCTGGCCTGGAACTCAGATAGCTCTGCCTGCCCTGCCCCTGCCTTCTGAGTTCTAGAATTAAAGGCTGGGCCACCACCTGGGCTCTTTATGTAACTTGTGCTAAAGTATGGACCCATTGGGTAGCCAGGGACTGGGTTTAGAGATGAAATGCATCTAGGGCATTTAGTATGTAGCACATAATATGCACAACCAGTGCATGCCATCACTACTTCAATCCTAAAGCAGCTGATGCCTATGGGACTTAGTGATGCCTGTTATTAACAACCAGTGTCATCCCTGGTTCTAGACAGGTCAGAGCTCTATTGCCAAAGCCCGCATGCACAACCCTGGCTGGGCCTTCCCTAGGCCTTGTTCCTACTTCATCTTAGTAGTGCCACTGAGGTTATTTGAGGTAGCATCTGCATAGGAGATTGATTGTGCAGTGTTCACACAAGCCATTGAGCAGAGAAGTATCTGAATGTCTTATGAAGGTGTGTGGGTGGTGGGTAAGCCTTGAGAACACCGCAGCTGTGTCAACATTGAAGCCCAGGGCAGCAGGGATGGTAAAGGGCACATGCGAAAGGAAAAGATTTTGCAGATCCAAAGTGTATATTCACTTGATCAAAAGCCTAGCACATTCCCTGAGGGAATCCGGAATCCGACCTGGTTGGCCCCCTGTGTTGAACTATCCCATAATTATCAGAGCAGTCACGGGCTCTCTTTCAAGGCCTGTGATGATTGTAATCTTTCATCCTCTAGTGGATACTATCCTTTAATCTCTTCCTCTCAAAAATTCAGAAATATGGAGTCTGAGTTTAGTGCCTTAGTTTTTCTTGCTCTGTAGTTTTTGTAGAAAAATAAGAACTATGGGAAAGCGGTTTGGTCTTTTCCTCCTGCTTTACGTTGCTGAGAGGCATGTGAAAACTGGAGTGGGGCCGGAAAGGTATGCATGAATGACTGGACAGGAGGCTGGGGTGAAGCGTCAGGGCGGGCAGACAAGACACTAGCAATCTTGCGTGTGAGCTGCTGATTGACAGACAGCAGAGAACTCTGGTGCAAGTGCTGCAAGATTGGATGCTTGGCTCTACCTCCTTGCTTTTGCAGAAGTGAGATGACAGGGTAATAGCTACTTTATTTGTTTCTATTATACTTAGGGCTCTCATGGATGTCAGGGATAACATTACTGGCTATTTGAAGTCTTGAGGAAAACAGAAGTTAGAAGAAAACAGGAGATTCACACAGTTCTTGTAGTAGGTAGAAGCAGACTGGCTGCAGGCCCCAGTTGCCTAACAGTTGCAGTAATGGACCTTAGGGTGTGACTGATGTCCGTTTGCCCCAAGCTGGGGTAATGGGACTTAGGGTGTGGTAGAGATCTATTTGCACCAAGCAAGGCTCTTTTTACTAAACCAGCCTGCTTGTCACACAGTATGTAACAAGAAGCAAATGTAAAAATGCCCAGCAATACCAAAGAAGTATTGTAAAGAGTAAAACACTTTGAAAGGGAGGATAAGAAAGTTCACTCTTTCCATGAAAATACTCCAAAAACAGTTATTCTTCAGATAAGGCTAAAACTGATGTCATCTCTAAGATAATATTTATATTTGCCCCACTGTGGCTTAACATGGTGCTATGCCTTGGATACAAATTCCTGAATAAGGACACAGAGGCTGGATTCAAGCTTTCTACATTCTCATGGGTAAGAGGGAAAACCAAACAGCTCTGCAAAAGCAGGACTTGTAATGGAAGGGACTCAGCATCCATCTGTCTCACTTTGTAGGCTCTTCGCTAGGAGCTACAGAGAATCTGCTAATATGATCAGATATTAAAGGAAGCTTAATGCCTCAACAAAGAAACTTCTCAAATCAGGCACAGCTAGGGTGTGTATCAGAGAAGTGAGATGCCAGCTTGGGGTCACATTTGAGAACTGGGATGGAACTTAATGGAGATTAACAAACCATCAGGCATAGCCTGGGGTCAGTTAGGAAGTGTCAACTGGTGGATTGAGCAGGAGGGACACAGTAGGAGTGTCTAAGGGACAAGACTAACTAGAAGAGAAAATCCCCAGCCTAAAAATATGTGCATGCTATTTCACCAGTTGTGTGCATATTGTTGTGGTTTATGTACATGTATACTCACTGATTTCTGGATGTCGACCTGCTTATGGTATGAAGTATATTTGACAATAGCAATCTTTGTAGCACTTACTTGTAATTCCAGTACCAACACGGCTGTCACAGGAGGACCTGGGCTATTTAGGGAGATTAGTATTGTATAATTGTTTGTTGTGGTGGTTGTTGTTTTGAGAATGGCTCAGTGGGTTACCATGTCTGGTGACTTCAGTGCAATCCCTCCACTCCACATGGCGGACGGAGAGAAGTGACCCCTGCAGTCTCCTCTGACCTGTCCTGTTCGTCACCGTGTGTCCAGTATAAAAAAGGACACTAATGCTTGCCTGCTGAAGAATGAACGTTAATATTGCAGGAGTCAAGTAATTTTTAGTCAGGGTAACTTCAAGACAAGGGCAAATTCACATCACCTGGAAACTAAGCAAACAGAGAAGAAAAATGAGGTCGAGTCTACGTACCTAAAAGATGGTTTCTACAAGATATCCTTTCAACATATGAATAAGAGACACATTGAAATCTATAGACCACATTACATGATAAAACTATCTAATAGCTCTCATAGATTTTTAACGATGCCATTACAGAATTCAACAGTACAAGAGGTAGTCTTTGAAGGTCTGCTCCACCTCTACTTGAATTTGCATAGATAACAAGTATTACCAAGTGTTTTGCATACAGTTTGAATATGAAAAACGTACAGGGCCACTCATAAATAGAAATATTCTGCTAATCTTTGAATGCATGTAAGTGGTGAAAATATATGTGACCTGTTTCCAAACAAAGAYCCCAATCACATTGTTAGAAATAAAATAAAATATTGCTTGGGCCACAGTGACTTGGATTTGCGACTTCTTCAGGTTTTGAAATATCCGCATATACATACTGACACATTTTATTTTTATTTTTATTTTTTATTGAATATTTTATTTATTTACATTTCAAATGTTGTTCCCTTTCCCGGCTTCTCCTCTGGAAACCCCCTATTCCATCCTCCATCCCCCTGCTTCTATGAGGGTGCTTACCCATTCACCCACAGAATCCTGCCTCCCCACCCTGGCATTCCTCTACCCTGGGGCATCAAGCCTTCCCAGGACCAAGGGCCTCTCCTCCCATTGATGTCTGACAAGGCCATCCTCTGTTACATATGCAGCTGGAGCCTTGGGTCACTCCCCTCCATGTGTATTCTTTGGTTGGTGGTTTAGTCCCTGGGAGCTCTGGGGGATCTGCTTGGTTGTTATTGTTGTCCTTCCTATGGGGTTGCAAACCACTTCAGCTCCTTCACCCCTTTCTCTAGCTCCTCCATGGGGGACTCTGTGCTCAGTCCGTGGTTGGCTRGGAAAATCTGTGTCTCTATTTGACAGGCTCTGGCAGAGGCTCTCAGGAGACAGCTATATGAGGCTCTTGTCAGCAAGCACGTCTTGGAATCCTCAATAGTATTTGAGTTTGGTGTCTGTATAGGGGATGGATCCCCAGGTGGGGCAGTCTCTGGTTGGCCTTTCCCTCAGTCTCTGCTCCACACTTTGTCTCGGTATTTCCTCCTGTGAGTATTTTGTTCCCTCCTCTAAGGACTGAAGCACCCACACTTTGATCTTCCTTCTTCATGTGGTCTATGAATTGTGTCTTGGGTACTCTGAGCTTTTGGGCTAATATCAACTTATCGTTGAGTGTATACCRTGTATGCTCTTTTGTGCCTGGGTTATCTCACTCAGGATGATATTTACTAATTCTAATTTTCTAATTTGCCTAAGAATTTCATGAATTCATTGTTTTTAATAGCTGAGTAATACTCCATTGTGTAAATGTACCACATTATCTGTATCCATTCCTCTGTTGAAGGACATCTGGGTTCTTTCTAGCTTCTGGCTATTATAAATAAGGCTGCTATGAACATGGCAGAGCACATGTCCTTGTTATGTGTTGGAGCATCTTTTGGGTATATGCCCAGGAGTGGTAGAGCTGGGTCCAATTTTCTGAGGAATCACCAAACTGATTTTCACAGTGGTTGTACCAGCTTGTACTCCCAACAACAATGAAGGAATGTTCCTCTTTTTCCACATCCTCACCAGCATCTGCTGCCACCTGAGTTTTTGATCTTAGCTATTCTGACTGGTGTGAGGTGGAATCTCAGGGTTGTTTTGATTTGCATTTTCCAGATGTCTAAGGATCTTGAACATTTCTTTAGGTGTGTCTCAGCCATTCAGAATTCCTCACTTGAGAACTCTTTGCTTAGCTCTGTACCCCATTTTTAATAGGGTTATTTGGATCTCTGGAGTCTAACTTCTTGGGTTCTTTGTATATATTGGATATTAGTCCTCTATCGGATGTAGGATTGGTAAAGATCTTTTCCTAATCTGTTGGTTGACATTTCTATTAACAGTGTCCTTTGCCTGATAGAAGCTTTGCAATTTTATGAGGTCCCACTTGTCAATTCTTGATCTTAGAGCATAAGTCATTGGCGTTCTGTTCAGGAAATTTTCCCCTGTGTCCATGTGTTCGAAGTTCTTTCCCACTTTCTCTTCTACTACATTCAGCGTATCTGGTTTTATGTGGAGGTCCTTGATCCACTTGGACTTGAGCTCTTTGTACAGGGAGATAAGATGGAATTATTTGCATTCTTCTACATACTGACCTCCACTTGCACCAGCACCATTTGTTGAAAATGCTGTCTTTTTTTTCCCCACTGGATGGTTTTAGCTCCTATGTGTGACCATAGTTATGGGGGTTCATTTCTGGGTCTTCAATTCTGTTCCATTGATCTACCTGCCTGTCTCTGTATTAATACCATGCAGTTTTTATCACTATTGTTTTGTAATACAGCTTGAGGTCAGGGATGCTGATCCCCCCCCCCCAAGTTCTTTTATTGTTGAGAGTAGTTTTCCCTATTATGGGTTTTTTGTTATTCCAAATGTACTTGCAAATTGCTCTTTCTAACTTTATGAAGAAATGAGTTGGAATTTTGATGTGGATTGCATTGAATCTGTAGATTGCTTTTGGCAAGATGGCCATTTTTACTATGTTAATCCTGCCAATCCATGAGCATGGGAGATTTTTGATTTCTTTCTACTGAGACTTGAAGTTCTTGTCATACAGATCTTTCAGATGTTTGGTTAGAGTCACACCAAGGTATTTTATATTATTTTTGACTATTATGAAGGGTGTCATTTTCCTAATTTCTTACTCAGCCTTTTTATCCTTTGAGTATAGGAAAATTAACTGATTTGTTAATTTTATATTCAGCCACTTTGCCAAAGTTGTTGATCATGTTTAGGAGTTCTCTGGTGGAATTTGGGGGTCTCTTATGTATACTATCATATCATCTGCAAATAGTGATATTTTGACTTCTTCCTTTCCAATTTGTATCGCTTTGACCTCTTTTTGTTGTCTAATTGCTCTAGCTAGAACTTCAAGTACTATATTGGATATATAGGGAGAGAGTGGGCATCCTGGTCTAGTCCATGATTTTAATGGAATTGTTTCAAGTTTCTCTCCATTTAGTTTGATGTTGGCTACTGGTTTGCTGTATATTGCTTTTATTATGTTTAGGTATGGGCCTTGAATTCCTGATCTTTCCAAAACTTTTATTATGAAGTGGTGTTGGAGTTTGTCAAATGCTTTCTCGGCATCTAATGAAATGATCATGTGAGTTTTTTCTTTGAGTTTGTTTATATGGTGGATTACATTGAGATTTCTGTATATTGAGACATTCTTGCATCCCTGGGGTGAAGCCTACATGATCATGATGGATGATAGTTTTGATGTATTCTTGGATTTGGTTTGCAAGAATTTTATTGAGTATTTTTGCATTGATATTCATAAGAGAAATTGGTCTGAAGTTCTCTTTGTTGGGTCTTTGTGTGGTTTAGGTATCAGCATAATTGTGGGTAATGAATTGGATAGTGTTCCTTCTGTTTCTATTTTGTGGAATAGTTTGAAGAGTATTGATATTAGGACTTCTTTGAAGGTCTGCTAGAATTTTGCACTAACCCCATCTGGTCCTGGGCTTTTTTTGGTTGGGAGACTATTAATGACTGCTTCTATTTCTATAGGAGTTATGGGACTATTTAGATGGTTAATGTGATCCTGATTTAACTTTGGTAACTTGTATCTGTCTAGAAAGTTTTCCATTTCATCCAGATTTTCCAGTTTTGTTGAGTATAGGTTTTTTTGAAGTAGTATCTGATGATTTTTTTGGATTTTCTCAGTTTCTGTTGTTATGTCTCCTTTTTCATTTCTGATTTTGTTAATTCAGATACGGGTCTCTCTGCCCTCTGGTTAGTCTGGCTAAGGGTTTATCTATCTTGTTGATTTTCTCAAAGAGTCAGCTCCTGGTTTTGTCGATTCTTTATATAGTTCTTTTTTTGGTTGATTTCAGCCCTGAGTTTGATTATTTCCTGCCGTCTATCCCTCTTGGGTGCGTTTTGTTTTTTGGGTTTTTTTGTCATTGGTGGTTTGTTTTTTTGCTTTTTGTTTTTTGTTTTTTTCTCTTTTTTTGTTCTAGAGCTTTTACATGTGCTATCAAGTGGCTAGTGTATGCTCTCTCTGGTGTCTTCTCAAAGGCACTCAGAGCTGAGCTTTCCTCTTAGCACTGCTTTCATTGTGTCCCATAAGTTTGAGTATGTTTTGCCTTCATTTTTGTTAAATTCTAAAAAGTCTTTAATTTCTCTCTTTGTTTCTTCCTTGGCCAAGTTATCACTGAGTAGAACATCGTTCAGCTTCCATGTATATATGGGCTTTCTGTTGTTTGTTCTCTTATTGATGACAAGTGTTAGTCTGTGGTGATCTGATGGGATTAATGGGATTATTTCAGTCATTTCAGTCTTCTGGTATCTGTTCAGGCTTGTTTTGTGACCAATTATATGGTCAGTTTTGGAGACGGTACCATGAGGTACTGAGAAGAAGGTATATTCTTTTGTGTGAGGATGAAATGTTCTATAGATATCTGTTAAATCTATTTTGTTCATAACTTCTGTTAGTTTCACTGTGTCTTTGTTTACTTTCTGTTTCCATGATCTGTCCATTGCTGAGAGTGGGGTGTTAAAGTCTCCCACCATTATTGTGTGGGTTGGGATGTATGCTTTGACCTTTAGTAAAGTTTCTTTTATGAATGTGGGTACCCTTGCATTTGGAGCATAGATGTTCAGAATTGAGAGCTCATCTTGATAGATATTTCCTTTGATGAGTATGAACTATCCTTCCTTATCTTTTTTTGATGACATTTGGTTGAAAGTTGATTTTATTCGATATTAGAATGGCTACTTCAGCTTGTTTCTTGGGACCATTTGCTTGGAAAATTGTTTTCCAGCCTTTAACTCTGTGGTAGTGTCTGTCTTTGACACTGAGGTTCATTTTCTGTATGGAGCAAAATGCTGGGTCCTGTTTACATATCCAGTCTGTTAGTTTATGTCTTTCTATTGGAGAATTGAGGACACTGATATTAAGGAAAAGTGATTGTTGCTTCCTGTTATTTTTGTTATTAGAGGTAGAGTTTTGTTTATGTGGCTCTCTTCTTCTGGGTTTGTTAAAAGAAGATTACTTTCTTGCTTTTCTAGGGAGTACTTTCCCTCCTTGTGGTGGCGTTTCCCATCTATTATCTTTTGTAGGCCTGGATTTGTGGAAAGATATTGTGTAAATTTTGTTTTGTCATGGAATATCTTGGTTTCTGCATCTATGTTAACTGAGAGTTTTGCTGGGTATAGTAGCCTGGGTAGGCATTTATGTTCTCTTAGGGTCTGTATAACTTCTGCTCAGGATCTTCTGGCTTTTATAGTCTCAGGTGAGAAGTCTGGTGTAATTCTGATAGGTCTGTCTTTATATATTACTTGACCTTTTCCCCTTACTGCTTTTAATATTCTTTCTTTGTTTTGTGCATTTGTTGTTTTGACTATTGTGTGACTGGAGGAATTTCTTTTCTGGTCCAGTGTATTTGGAGTTCTGTAGGCTTCTTGTAAGTTCATGGGCATCTCTTTCTTTAGGTTAGGGAAGTTTTCTTCTATAATTTTGTTGAAGATATTTACTGGCCCTTTAAGTTGGGAATCTTCTCTCTCTCTTCTATACCTATTATTCCTAGGTTTGGTCTTTTCATTGTGTCCTGGATTTCCTGGATGTTTTGGGTTAGGAGCTTTTTGTCAGTGTTTTCTATGGTATCTTCTGTACCTAAGATTCTCTCTTCTATCTCTTGTATTCTGTTGGTGATGCTTACATCTATGACTCCTGATTTCTTTCCTAGGTTTTCTGCCTCCAGAGTTGCCTCCCTTTGTAATTTCTTTATTGATTCTACTTCCATTTTTAGATACTGGATAGTTTTGTTCAATTCC
Source organism: Apodemus speciosus (assembly GCA_002335545.1). Taxonomy (NCBI): domain Eukaryota; kingdom Metazoa; phylum Chordata; class Mammalia; order Rodentia; family Muridae; genus Apodemus; species Apodemus speciosus. The sequence continues at coordinate 90,927 of BDUI01000390.1, read as the reverse complement.
TTCACCTGTTTGTTTGTATTTTCCTGTAATTCTCTAGGAGATTTTTGTGATTCCTCTTTAAAGGCTTCTACCTGTTTACCTGTGTTCTCCTGTATTTCTTTAAGGGAGTTATTTATGTCCTTCTTAAAGTCCTCTATAAAAAAAAGTCCTCTATCATCATCATGAAAAAAAATGATTTTTAATCCGAATCTTGCTTTTCCAGTGTGTTGGGGGTATCCAGGACTTTCTGTGGTGGGAGAACTGGGTTCTGATGATGCCAAGTAACCTTGGTTTCTGTTGCTTAGGCTCTTGCTCTTGTCACTCACCATCTGGTTATCTCTGGTGTTAGTTGGTCTTGCTGTCTCTGACTGGAGCTTGTCCCTTCTGTGGGCCTGTGAGCCTGTGATCTTAGGTGTGCCAGCAATCCTGGGAGACCAGCTCTCTCCTGGAGGGACTTGTGTGCATAGAGCTGTGGGACAGCCCATACTGAGGCATTTTGAGCATAAGACTTCAGTCCAGGTGTGAGATTCACAACATTTTACACACACCTTGTATACACAGCTGAAAGATAATATCATGCATGTTTAGTGTACCTATGTTCTTTCAGTGACCCATCATGTTAAGCATGGTGTGGAATTTTCTACTTCTGGAAGGGTTTCAACCCTCAACACACTCTCTCTCTCTCTCTCTCTCTCTCTCTCTCTCTCTCTCTCTCTCTCTCTCTCTCTCACAAAAAAAAGGAAATACTGGAATTTCAGGTTTTAGATTAAAACCACATTAGGACTGGTCAACATATAATTAAGTCCACGATTAGGCCCATCTGCTTGTCTGTGCTCTTTGACAACTGATTGACTTCTCCCCTGCTTGACGGTGAGTTGCTAATAAGAAAGCCTATTCACAGTATAATTTAATTTTTTCTCTTGTCCATTTAAAAATACACAAAAAAACCTTATAAAGAGAATTGCTAGTTTGTCTTCCCTCAGGATTGCTATTAATAAGCACCAAAAGCAAGGAAGATTTGAGCTATTTTAAAATATGTAACCCATAGTAATGAATTAATTACCATATAATATTTAAAGCTTTGATTATTCGTACATGAGAGCTTCCATTATTAATGATTGCTTATGAAATTAATCTTTGTAATTTTCATTATGATTTAAATTAACTTCATTAGTTGAGCTCATGATTCACATTTGCTATCCAACTCTATTTTTAATTTCTGAAGCATGAAATGACATAAAAAGTCTTTGGAGGGGAAAGCACTTAAAATTAAGATTTTACTTTGATGCATTGAAGTAAACGAAATAAGTCAGATGAACAGCATGGAGCTGGTTTCACATACTGTCCTCTGGTGTTCAAAGGTCTACACTGCATGGGAAACAAGCACCCAAACCAAAGGCTCTACTGTGACCAGCTTCTTGCATCTGAGGAGGGGCCTTGTGTTCCCATTCTGCCCACTAACTAGACACCTTGTTGAGGCTGTGGTTAAATGGATAACTTTTTAACTGATGGTGAAAAAAAATCAAGTGCTGATAATACAAACTAAAAACTTATGAAAAGGGCCTCAGCGTGCCATCTCCAAGCGACACAGGAAGCCAGCTATACACCCAGCAGCCAGGGAGGAGGAGGCAGCTTCCACAGCCTGCATCCAGAGCTGATCGGGGCCACAGAGCTACATACCCAAATACAACTACAAGAGAGTGGGTCTCCGCCACCATCTTTGCTTCTGTGACTGTGCAACAGATTGGTAGGCAGGTTTCACCAGAGTAGAGGATCGCTTGGGACCCTCGGCACCAGGACTCCACCTGCACCCAGGAACTCAGCAGCACCACAGC
>BDUI01000390.1:64119-83738 GCA_002335545.1 Apodemus speciosus | reverse complement strand
GAACCCAGATGTCCCTCAACAGAGGAATGGATACAGAAAATGTGGTATATATACACAATGGAGTACTATTCAGCCATTAGAAACAATGAATTCATGAAATCCTTAGAAAAATGGATGGATCTGAAGAACATCATCCTAAGTGAGGTAACCCAGACTCAAAAGAACACTCATGGTATGCACTCACTGATAAGCGGATATTAGCCTGGAAGCTTGGAATACCCAAGACACAATCCACATACCAAATGATGTCTGAGAAGAAGGAAGGAGTGGCCCCTGATTCTGGAAAGGCTCAGTGCAGCAGTGTAGAGGAATACCAGATTAGGGAAGTGGGAAAGGGTGGATTGGGGAACAGGGGGAGGAAATGGGGCTTATGGGACTTGTGGGGAAGGGGGAATCCAGGAAAGGGGAAATCATTTGAAATGTAAATAAAGAATATATCAAATAAAAAAACTTATGAAAAGCACATCTGTGTGACAGTCTTCCTAAGGTGCTTAGCTCTTTTGAAGTGAGGCCATCCACTACTAAATGAATCACTTCATTTCTTCCTAGACTGTCCCATTTATGAACTCACCAGAAATTTTAACAAAGGAGTTTGTTCTAGTGCAGACACAAGTAGTAGTTAAGCCCTCAGTGAGAGCTTTGTGCCTATTTAGGAATTCTGTATTTCCAACAAATATTCTCAACTTCTTTAATTGAACATTTTATATCTAGATTTGTTTCTCCCTTATCCTGACCTTAAAGTAAATGGAAAGTTCAAAATTCTGTTTCTTTGTTTTAATGTAACTTTCAATTTCTATACAACCTTTAAGTATATAAAGGTGCCTGGAGGCTGGCCTGAGAATTTGTTTTTAATTATTGTCTTTCAGTTTTCTAGCAGCTTTTTAAAAAAACCCCTTTCCTCTACTTGATGGTTGCAATCATGCTGCCTTTTCTGTGTCCTGAGCCTGTTTTCGGTAGAGTTGACCGGAACCCCAGTGAGGCTGGTCACCAGTGTACAGGGCACTGCACTTGGCAGCCATAGAACACATCATTTGCTGACAGTGACCTCTGGGTGAGTCATTGCTTGGATTGGCATGACGTCATAGGGAGAAGCTGCTTTTTTGAGAAAGATGTATTTTGGCAGGTAAAGGTATTTTTCTGAAACTGGAAGAACCCTTGTAGACATACGAATGGAGCAGTCCCACATGGAATGAGGGTTGCCTCCGTGACCTCTTGAGTGATTGTTGACACGAGCGAGTCTGCCACTCACCAAACCCCTTCACACATTTCCCACTGTACTGAGGTGGTAAGTGGCCCTGGCCAAATATCTGGACACTTGATTTCCAAACTGGGAGGAGTTTTTTCCCCGGAGAGATATGCGCCTGGAGACTTAGGACTAACCTTATCTGATGCTCCTTTTGGAGGACCACTAAGGGTTTCTTTATACAGCAGGAACAGGATGTATCATACAGCTCACCTTCCAAGACATATTAGAGTCCCGCAGTTAACCTCCGGGCTGCTCTGGCTTTGAAACTTGTGTATATAGGGAGTATGATCAGTCCAACTCTCTAGTACATCTCTGCATCTAGCAAACCCTAGCACATAACAAGTATTCAATAAGTATTTGCTGGCATGGTAGCTGAAAAGTATTCAAATTAAAATTCTAACTTTCAATTTTTTAAAAAAAATGACAGGGCCTTTTTATTGTTGTTGCTCAAAACAGCCTCAAATAATTAAACATATTGTCTTTACCTCTCAGATAGACAATATTACAGGTGTATGCCAACACGCCTACCACTGATTATCTATCTATCTGTCTATCTTTATCTATCTATCTATCATCTATCTATCTATCTATCTATCTATCTATCTATCTATCTATCTATCTATCTATCTATCTATCTATCTACCTACCTACCTACCTACCTATCTATCTATCTATCTATCTATCTATCTATCTATCTNTATCTATCTATCTATCTATCTATCTATCTACCTACCTACCTACCTACCTATCTATCTATCTATCTATCTATCTATCTATCTATCTATCTATCTATCTATCTATCTATCCATCCATCCATCCATCCATCCTGTATTATCTATCTATATCTTTCTGTGTCTATTTCTCTCTCTATCTCACACCTAAGAAAAAGCTCTGAAGTTTGTGAATGACTGAGACTTTTGGCTTTATCTTCTTTTTAGACTTATTTATTTTATGTATGTGAGTACTCTATCTGTGTGCATACCTGACACCTGTGTGCCAGGCTGTGAGCCTCCATGTGGTTTCTGGGAATTGAACTCAGGACCTCTGGAACAGAATATCAATATCTATTGCTTTTAACCCCTGAGCCATCTCTCCAGCCCTACTTTTGGCTTTATTTAGAATATACTACTAAAATCTTCAACTAAAGGCCTGGGAGAGGTCTAAAGGGAAAGTCCCCTGCTGATGGACATGCACTGGTGAAATCACAATGGCTAGGGGTCTGGCTTGAAGTTAAATCTCTGCTGTTATTACCGCCTCAGTAATTGCTGTGACTCCTCTTCGTGTCTAATATGAGTTCAGCCATCAGTCAGGCTCATTGTTGTGAATGCATTTCGTCTCCTTTTACCTCTGCAACAGCTTTCTAAGGCAAGTGCTATGGTTCTCATTTTCAAAGATGAAGAAACTGATGCTTAAAGTGACTTGCTCTAAATGATGCAACTAAATTGAAACCAATAAGAACTCTAATTATATAGTAAGAAAGAATATGGCTTAGATGTGGAAATAATGRCATCTTAGTGTGTTGGTCAGTCCATACTGTGAGTACAAAGCCAGAGATCTCCTCTGAGTGTGAAACCCTGGTCCCGTGACTCCCTCCTCCTTCCCCTGTGCCTTTTGATAGGCCTTTATTTGTGAATTTGTTTGGGAAGGGTTTGTTCCTGAATCTTCCCTCCTGTTGCAGTTAATCCATAGCTTTGTATATTAGGCATGGGGGTATGGAGCCTCAGCTCTGACTGGACTTAGCAATGATGAGAAGAAGACCACGGCTTGCCACACACGTTGCATGCTTCATCTGGAATCCTCAGCAGGAAAGTGGAATGGATCATATCTGGGCCTGACTCTCTGAGAGACAGATTTTAACCACTGCCATTCAAAACTAGTCTAAGCTCACACATCTCAAGGTTACCATATTAGAATATCCCAAACCCAGGTTCTGGAAAGGCCCAATGCAGCAGTGTAGGAGAATACCAAAACAGGGAAGTGGGAAGGGGTGAATAGGGGAGGTGGGGAGGGAAAAAGACATATGGGACATTGGGAGGGGCGGGGAAACCAGGAAAAGGGAGATGAAATGTAAATAAAGAATATACCCAATTAAAAAAAAAGAATGTATACATGTAAATTAAAAAAAAAAGAATATCCCAAGGTTTGGGGGCAAGATACTTAAAAACAAAACAAAACAAAACAAACAAGCAAACTACTTCCCTCAAGGGTTCACACAAATGAGACAGTGGAAGCACAAGTGAAGGTTACTGAAGGGCTAGATCTGGTAAATTGAAGGGAATGGAATTTCCTCACACACCTTTCTGCAGCCATGCATCCAGTTCTGTCAGTCACCTGAAGTCAGAAGCTGTCCCCTCCCCAGGGGAGACCAGTGCCCAGAGACCAGACAAATTCACGATTTTTTTTTCTGGAAAAATGTAAACAACATTCACCCTAGAGAGGACACTGACAATAGATTAAAGAAACATTCTTCGTACTGAGTTACACAGCCAATGAGTTTATTGAGGTCGTTTACAGAAAGCATGGGTAAGGAATTCTTTGCTAGAGCACAGGTGACTCACAGGCAGCCCAGTCACCAGCATGAGTCAACAGCTGCATCTCTGGGGCTCCTTGCTCAACTCCAATGCAGCCTGCTGGTGGGAGTCTCCTCTTCCTAGCAATAGTTATTGCTTACTTACCCTGTAAGTAAGAGAGCAGGCCTGGTGAATCTCGAGACTTTCTGAACTTCCTGAGCCTGGTAAGTGCTGTGAACTGCTCTCTGTCTCCATGGGTGAAGGTATCCAGGAAATGGCTACACAACTTGCCCTCTCCCTAGAGCTAAACTAATCTTCATTTGTTATAGCACTATTAACCTAGGCAGTTTTTAGTGATGTGAGATTTAGCTCTCCTGAGTCAGTAAGGGAAAAAGTCCGTTGTAAACTACAAGCTAGACATGAACCAGAGAACATAGTTGGATTAACAACAAAACGAACCACAGCTAGAGGTCTACAATACCTATCAAGGTTGTTGACCAGCTAAATAAGCAGAATTGGTAGGCAGCAGATCAAGACAAGGCAAGAGCTAACAAACCAAGTTAAAGATCGACAGAGAAGGGCATCAATGCATGATTACCACCAGTCAACTGGGCAAGCAATCCATCTTCCAACTTGGGCCAAAGGGATATGCATAGGTGTGTCAGTTTGCTTTTTGCTTAACTTTTGAAGTGCCCAGAGAATTAGACAATTTTCATGAAAATTACATTTGTCCAGTTCTTGGCATAATTATCATAAAAAGCTTTTGTGCCTTGACAGTTTTTGATGAGCAGCTAAAGACCCTCCCACTTTTGGGAGTTGGCCTTTTCTRCTCTTCCTAATCAACTGTTTTGTTTTGTTTTATTGCTCATGCCTCTTTGCCCATTTCTTTTTCCCTTATAAGTGTGACACAATGAACTTGTGAGTCACCGTTGGTGACCATTGATTGTTGGGTACCTTAGCCTCTGGGTCATGTCAATCTGGACCTTGAAGGGGAGCCCATGGCTCTTAAAGATCTAAAGCACTGTGGAAATAACAGACAGCCACTGAGCACTCATGTAAGTCTGACCAATCAGTGTAGTTCTAGGTACTATCTCAACTATGCAGAGACATGTGTAATTGTATAGATCAGGCAATTACAAGGATATATGAAGGCTCTAATAATAACTTCATGTGTGAGGTCAAGGTAGGAATCACAGGAAGGACACCACTAATGCATTTCTTTCCTTCTTTATAGCATGCTTCTGTCTTGGCTTTGAGAATGGAGAGTTCAGAGTCTGTTTCTGTTATTCCCACGTGCTCAGTCCCATTTGCACATTTCCATACATGGCATATTGAGCCTCAGAAAATATTATCAACTAGCAGAATGACAGACAGAAGATTGGAATTCTCATTGCCACCAAGAGTATATTGTGTGTTTTCTGTGAGAAAAATTCAAATGGAAAATCAAATTACCATAAGATTCAGAGCATGGCCAAGTTGGAAGCTACTGTTGACTGGCGGCTGCCTCCATTTCCTTGACTTTTTCTTCTAAGAGGAACCATGACTAGATACCCTCTTCCTTAATCAGAAGTACTTCGATTTGTTTTGATTTTTAAATGACAGCTTTATTAAGATACAATTCGTATACCATAAAGTCATCCCTTTACAGTGTACAAAGCAGCGTTGCCATTACCATATGTCCTAAAACACTTCTCACCCCCAATGACATCCTGCACCAAGCAGCAATAGCTCCCTGTTCCTATAGCTACTGCAAGTCCTAACCTACTTTCTGTCTCCATGGATTTGCCTATTTTGCACATTTCTTACAAATGGAATAATATAATGTGTATTGTTCTTTGACTGACTTCTTTCAATAAGATCTGTGTTGAAATAAGAATCAATACTTATTACAATATGATATCTCATAGTGTGGCTATACTGTGCTTCATTTATCCAATCTTAAATTGGTGAATATTTGAGTTGTTTCTTCTTCTAAGCCATTATGAAGATTGGCTGTGAGCATCCACATGTGATCATATGTCTTTGCTTCTCTGGGGGAGTACATCAAAGAGTGGGCTTGCTGAGTCTTATATAACTACATTTTACTTTCTGAGGACCTGATTGGACCCCATTTACAAAGCAACTGCATTTTGCAAATGTCCTCGGGTAATGTATGTGCGCCCTAGATCTCTATGTACTCCCCAACCTTTGATCTATGGTTCTGCATGCTCCTGTGGTTGCTGAGAATCAAACCTTGGACCTTGCACATACCTGGTGAGCTCTCTGCCACCAGAACCACATGCCCAGCTCTGTCTTTAAGGGTTGGCCATGTGGYGTGTTGATGAGAGAAGATAAATTCTGTAGACAGATAGTTATGTTCCTCATGTTCCAGTCTTATGAAAGAAAACATGGCTCCAGGTTACCTAAAATGATGTTAAGAATTGTTGGAATCAGTGGTGGCTTCCTAAGCACTGACTGCATAGAAAAAGCCAATGTGCCAAACTGTGTGGCATGGTGAGAACTAGTGATTTAATAAAATATATGACCTTTCCTGTCCTAAGTGCAAAGTCACAGCCAAAAATGTGTCTTGGTAATGGTTCACTCTGGATCATTTTAGAAGAACACCTTTCTTCATGACAGCCAGAATTTGTGTCTGACAGTGCCAGGGACATGTTTACCTTATCACCTGGTGGATGGTGCCTGCTTTCTAATCAGACGACAGCTTTTCTCTTGTGGCTAATTCAAGGTGATACAGGCAGTTAGCTGATGAAGACTTGCAAGTCTGGCCTTCCCCAGGCCCTCTGGTGGCAAAGATGAGCCACAGCTCTTGTTAATTGCTCCCTGAGTTGTAATCTACAATTCACTGTAGACCAGTCACATTTGGAAAGAGACTTTTCCTAATCAACAAAGCAGAAGGTCATTGGTTCCTAGGAGATTAAAAAAAATGCACATTTTAAAGATGTGATCTTATTTCTTTCACGTGATTAGAAATCAGAAACCAAATGAGTATTTTTTTCTTTTTTTCTAAATGGGCTTATTTTCTGGTTACTACAATTGACCGATTTATACACAGTGAAACACTAGTTTTCTATACAATCAATCAGTGTAAAGAACAGCACATTTCTTCAGTGAGGCTGAGAAAGAAGCTTCCTATGCAACAAGATCTCCATCATTATTATCTCTGCGGCATTCATATTCGTGTTCTTATTGAAAAATCATGTTATCTCCTTTCATTAAGCAAACATTCCACTCATAATTATGCAACATGATGCATGGTTCAGAAACCAGGAGTTAAAAACATAATTTGGATGGATTGTTCCTCTATCTGCTTTTAGAYAACTGGTTTGCAATTAACTGAGCTGGGGATCAAAGCAGGGATTAGATCTAGAAAGTTCTCAACCTTGCTTTAAGTATTCACCCTATTAGAGTACTTCTGTCTTGTTCATAGGTTTGCCATAAACCCTTTAGAGCCTACATTTTACAGGCTTTCATCTGCCATGGCCCACTTTAGGCCCTATATTAAAATTTCTTTGTTAATTACATACTCATTTTCTTAACACAGATCTCAAAAAATGCATGTTTCAGGTTTTATAAACCTAGACTCATCCCTGTTGAATGAAGCCTCCCTTTTCTGTTAGCTGTTTTAAAAAATATATATTAACAGGTGATTAAATTCATAGGATGCCTAAAATACACTAGTACCTCAGGCTATTTAAAGAGATAGCACAGGAGGAAATCTTACATTTCCGTAGTACTGAACCCAAGGACCAAATTACCCACTGACTGGCTCCTCTGGCTGCACACCTACAATGTGTCACTGGCCTATCTAACTGAAGGCCTACAATGTGTCACTTACTGAGAGAGTGACTGAGGTTCAATGCTCTGTGCCCAGAGAATGTGGCCTTGATTTGACTCATAGAGAATGCAGTTCTACTTTTCTTGATGGCTTCATACCCTACCTTGCATTAAGTAGATATGAATTTGTCTTACCTTAATGCCACACACACACACACACACACACACACACACACACACACAGAGAGAGAGAGAGAGAGAGACAGACAGACAGACAGACAGACAGACAGACAGACACACAGACACACAGTCACACACGCAAGGTTGCAGTATCTTCCTGTATTAATGGGCTAACTGGCTTTCTTCCTCTGAGATGTCAGTTTTTTTTAGGAAAGTGAGATGGCTTAAGAACAAAAGAATGTCTGGGTGACCCCCACCAGGGTTGGACTTGTAGCCCCCAAGCTTCATGTAGGGCTTGGTGTTTAGTCAATATCACAGTATCAGTTGTCTCACAGTATTAGGCTTAGGATTTATTCACTGTCCTCATGTATGAGTTGAGGACTGCTGATATTTTGATGGCAATCTTAGTGAACAGCACAGATGGTCATCCTGCTCGTGGAAGTCTGCTGGTGGAACGGAAGACGGGAGGCTCCTCAAGGACGCAGTCTAAGGGAGGCTCAGCTATCCTGGCGTTCAGGGCCATCAGTATCCCAGCTCTGAGGGAGAAGGCAGAAACCTAAAGGGGTGCAGAGAGGCTCATGTCCACAGGGAAGAACTCGGTCGTTTGACAGCAGACTCCAAAGGAATCTGGGACCTAAGATCTAATGGCTTCTCAGGGACATCTCTTCAGCAAGGAAGGACAGTACACCGCTGGCAGCTGGCTGGCTGGCGGTCGGCCTTCCCTGCTGCACCATCATACGGAATTGAGTGAGAGAGCGAGGACAGGTGATCCAAGGTACAAATGATGTGGCATGAGAGAGAACAGCAAGGCCATAAGGAGTTTCTAGAACATCTGTTGGAGCGACAAAGTGGGAACACGATGGGAGTGCAGAGTGAAAATAGGAGTGATTAATGCGGGGAGTGTCCTTTGACCCCTTTCTTGCAAAAACAAAGCAGTATGCTTTAAGCAGTCTCCATTTTTCTCCTTCAAAACCTTCCATTTGCTTTCCACACTTCACTCTGCCAGAGAGACCATGGAAACCTTTCAAACACTGGCTTCAGTCTTGACTTTGAGTAAGAATGCTATGTAGTACTAAATCTTGGAGGCTTGTCTTAGTCCAGCCTTACCTCACTGATGTCACTCTGAGGAACTTTATGGCTATGAAAAAAAAAAAAATACAAGTACCACACCCCAAACCAATAGCTTGTCATCCATTAGCAATGGATTTCTAAAAATATGTTATTCTGCCAGTGACCTGAGAATCTCAGAAACAAAATGTGTTTTTAAAGAGGGAGTTATCACAGCACAATAAAGGTATTCTGGATATAAAATCCTGATGAAATACCTTCATGTGAATCAGCCTTGGTGAGAAACAAATTGTTTGAACAATAGACTTAATTAACTCGACTCTGTGTCTCTTCCATCACAGCAGGCGTGAAGTCTCAGGGCATATGCTGGTATACCTGAGCTAGAGCCCAGAGTAGCTTCCTAAGGGGTGTTAGAAATGACTGAGGAGTTAAATAAATGAGGCCATGGTGTTCTGGTAGCTCTCTCCTGCTGCTTGTAGGGAAGGCTCCAAAGGGAAGGGAAAAACAGGGCTGGAGTTTTGTCTACTCTATGTCTCTTAACTTTAAAAGAGCACTTAGCACTAATGGGAATGCAGTTTAGCTTACAAGGAGGACTATCTTCATTAGCAGACTCTTCCAGGTGATAAAGGGGAGGGCTGGAAAGGTGAGGGGTAGCTAAGATACTGGTGGCCCTTTCTTGTGGCTGGCTGGCTGCAGAGGAATCCCAGCATTTCCTCAGGTTTAGTTTTCCGGTTAAGTAGACTTAAACATCTCTCTACGTGGAGATTATTTTGTCCTAAGCTGTGTTTGCTTTCATTAAGTGGCTTTCTCCCTAGACTCAGTGTTTATTGTAATGTATATTAAATATGGCAATAAAATTCCCAGGGACAGAACACAAAGCACAGACATAACTTCTTGTCTAGTTGTGCTTTCAGGCTTGGCTTCATCTACTAATGACTCGCTATGAGAGTCACTTGGATTTCCTACATGTTAAGAAAAAAAAATCCATTCTCCTTATTATTAATCTTACTGATGAGACTGACTGCCCTCAATGTTTATGATGTAATATCGACTTGGTGGAGAAGTACCTTCCCCAGGCCCCATAGACATTCTCATTTTCTGTCAGAAAGGTTATTGCAAATTTATGATGCTTTTGGAGGGATAGAACTTTTTGAAGTCTTACAAGGGTTCTAGAAAAGACTGACTAAATATAGCTAGCTTCATTATTTTGATTTGTCACCCAGATTAAAATGCTGACTTATGATATATGTGTTTTATATATGATTTCTTAATTCCTCAAATATCTGATCAATATAATAGAACATTTGCAATATGGCCAGCAATGTGCTGGCAGCTGCTAATTCAAACACACACACACACACACACACACACACACACACACACACACACACACANCACACACACACACACACACACACACACACACACACCACATACACACACATTCACACACAGCTACAAGCAGGTCTGAGAAGGACACTGAGCTCCTAGGTTTGCTGGTTCTACCATTTTGGGCATATATTCATTATATGTGACCTTGGAGAGAGATTTCCTGAAGTTTTCTTCCCCTGGACCAAGTGACTGTCTTCCTAGGCTGAGGCTAAATCCATGAAAGTATAGCTCAACCTGTCTTGTGCACAAATTCTCTCCCTGACTGTGACTGAACCACTTTGTGCTAGAAGTGGTGACATGGGTTTGGGGAGTACATGATGTTCTCCAGGAATTATACAAGGTTTTGGGGACCAGAAATTTGTAAGTAGAAAAAGCTTAAAGATCAGAAGCACAAGGTAATGTGATCTATTCTGTCTGAAGAGACCTCTAGAGGCAAAGTTTGAAGCAAACATTAAAAATAGAGGGTTAATGGGCTGGAGAGAGGGCCTAGTCGGCAAAGTGCTCGCCATGCAAACATGAAAACCTGAGTTCAGATCCCCCAACATGAACTCTAAAAAGGAGGAGGAGAAGGGGGAAGAGGAGGAGGAGGATAGCAATGATGACGACAACCAAGTAATGGCAGGGTGCCCTTGTGTMCTTAGCTCTTGGAGAGTGAAGATAGATGGATCCCTGAAGCTCACTGACCAGCCAGTCTAACCAGTAAGTAAACACTGAGTTCAGCAAGAGACCTTATCTCAAAAAGTAATGTGGCGGCGAGCATTTGAGGAAGACACCTGGTGTCAACCTCTACCCTCAACATATGTGCATATGTGCACACATAAACATAAGTACACACAGAGAAATGTGTTTATGAAGAGTATGTGAAGAGGGTAGAAGTGAGAGATTCAGGTCTGTGGGTTTTGGAGGAAGCAGTGAAGGGAAAGAAATTGAGGTGGTAATGGATTTAGGGATGTTTAAGGAAACACCAGGAAACCTTGTGGTTGGGCAGGAATACAAAGCAGTAAACTAGCTGTGGGAGGGAGGGATGGTTAGGTTGGGTTGTAAGCAGGGAAATGATACCACTTATAGAGGAGAAGTCTAGCAAGGGGTGTGGCAATAGTGGATGCTGTGAAGGAGAGACTGAGATTAGCAAGATTTTACAGCACCCTAAGAGAGGGGTGCTAGACCCTAGGTTGAGATGTGGAAGTGAAAGGCAAAGATAAAACAGACAGGGGATGTGGAGGGTTGATGAGAACAAACTCCTCTAGTAATGAGATTGAGAGGGCAAGATTCCAGCAGCTTATGACAAAGAACCAGATAGAGAGGAGGCCAGTTAATCATGTGAAACCAGTAATTTGGTGAAGAAGTCGATTTCCAGAAAGTGTCTGACAGGTTGTGAATATAACAGAGTGACAACTGAGAATGCTGATTAAAGTAAATTATCACGTTGATCTTATTTCCACAATCAGAGATAGAGTTGAGTCAGTATCCATGACTCAGGATCTCTGGAGGGACCACTTATTTAACATAATGGAAGCTGATTGTTCATTCCTAATTTCAATTTCTTATGCTTTGCCTATACCAGCAGGACTAAGGAAGACCAAGTCTGCATTCCCTGTAAATTCTAATACCATTGCATGTCTTGAAAAATCTTTTAGTTATTGCTCAGCCAAGCAGTTTTAGTATACATACAGCTTGAATATCTATCACCTTGTGTTAGAGGATTGGCTTGGTTCAGAAGTATAAGGAGCATGGAATTCTACAGTGTTTTCTAACAGAAGAGTCTAGAAACCATTCTGTGTATCTCTTAGTTATGAACATTGGATTCTGCTCACATTTCAAGTTCTTGTGAGCACGGACCACAGGCAACTCCATGCCTCAGTCTGTTATAAGCACAGCAGTAATCCAATCACAGATCAAGTAAGTTTTAAATTTGATTCAGAAAAGGGATTTTAAACTGGGCATAGTAGCACATGCCCTTAGTCTCAACAACTGAGAGGCAGAGGCAGGTAGAACTCTGTGGCTTTGAAGGCTTCTTGGCCTCCATGCTGAGTTCGGGCCAACCAAGACTACAAAGTAAGACCCTTTCTCCGAAAACAAACAAGCAACAAAACAAAACAACAACAACCAAAAAACCCCAAACAAAAACAAACAAAAAAACAGCAAAACTCTCAAATCAAACTCTCCACAAAAGGGCATTTTATTTCTCAAAAATTTTGCAAGGAAAGTAATATGTGGCAGGCTGATATTTGGTTTTTGCTTTCACCCAGCTGGACTTGAGTGAAAGAGATTAATTGGGTAGTCATACTGGTAATAGAGCAAGGCAGGAAGCCCAGCGGGGCTCTGGGGAGGAGTAGTGCATTGCAAAGGGGTGGGCTGGGAGACTGCGGCCCTGACTGCCAGAGACTGTCCAGGGGTCAAGGCAACACATAAGGCACTGAAGAATATTTTAAATTTTTCAGAAAACACACACACACACACACACAACCATTGTGCAAATTCCTATGGTTAACTTATCCAAACCTAGCTAGTTAGTAAAGGGATATTTAATAAAAGAACAAGTAAGCGTTTCTTTTGGTTTAGGGTAAGCCATGAAAAAAACCAAAAAAACAAAAAACCAAGACACCCGGAGAACTGGAGGATTATGGGAGTAAAGCCTTACACCTTGAGATTGCGAAGATAGATAACTACGACCTTGGCTGGGCTCATGGGCCAATGTTGTTAGATTGGGTCTCTTAAAAAGAATGTGACCTCAGTGTGAAGAAGGGTATGACCCCCCAGAAGCTAACATCTAAAGGCTGTGGTCTCTAGCCACAGGGCTGTGTTCCTCACCAATGGAGAGCACCTTCTTGCAAGTGGTTTTAAGGGGCTGGGCACATATTCTATCTGTTGGTGTAGCCTGAGGAACACTTGGGTAAAGGAACTTCTTTTAGTTTCGTTCTCTCATCTTACAGAACAGGTCAGCATTTACAGCTCTCCAAGACCTCTGAAAACTGTTCTCTTTTATACTTCAAGTTAAAAGTTTCTGAGTGGTCTGATGTGGGTCGCTTACCTAGTTCTGGACCATCTGTGTGGCTAGGAAACTTTCATTGACTGATCATGTGGTCCTTCTCCTGAATTCCAACCCTGGTCCTTCAGGACACCCATGTCATTTCTTTTCAAGGTTCCACATGTATTCTTCCTCTGCCACCCTACTTAATTTTCTTCCTAATACTCATCACAGAAATTTATTAAACAATATATGTATATGTGTGTGTGTGTGTGTGTGTGTGTGTGTATGTGTATATGTGGATGTGTATATATCCATTTCCAGTAAAATATTAGCTCTGTGCATCTGGAGAGATTATGTGTCTTGCTTTAGTGTGCCAAGAAAGATTCTCAAATAGTGTCTGTGGGAAAGTGGGTGCAACCCTGTCTAACAGCAGGGTAACATGGCACCCCAACATTCCAAAGGAGCTTGGCAAAATCACTCTTTGTATGGACAAGGGGGCCTGAGGAGTAGTTTCCTGGGTCCCACAGTTCCCAAGAGTGTGGGATTTTAGAAAGTGATAACGGTGGACTGCTGACTGTTTCAGGTTGGAGGCAATAACATTTCCCATCTAGCTCAGTTTCTTTTCCCTACTCAGATTAGATCCAGTTCTTTGCTGTAAGTACACACTAGTATTGGTGTAACTATTAGCTGAAATTAGTAATTCAGAACAGATTTACAGAGATGGGGAGCTTTTATGAAGTCCTAACATCCATCATCCCCAGAGCAGTCCACTCTGACAACTCGTTTCCAAGCTATAGATGTGCTCTGTGGGGCTCAGTGTGACTATTAATGTACAAGGTTTAGGCTTATGAATGAGCTCTCAGATTTTAAGCCTTGCATCTCACTCATGGACTGTTTCTTATCTAGATGACAGAAAGCAATCTCAGTAGCACTTAACCTAATTGGTTTGTGACCAGACATAGACCCTGGGCCCTACTTACAATGTGTGGGCAGTACACTTTGCTTCAACAATTCTAGGAAGTTCTCATCTTATAAGTTTAGTTGCTCCTTCAGTTGAACCATTATTTCCGAACCATTATTTCTATCCACTGAACAAGGCTTATGGMGCCTAAGTTATAAATCACTGATCAAAATTCTTAGGTAATCAGAACATTGTGTGACATGGGGAAAATGTGTTGAATTTCCAATCTGGCTAGCCCATTCATGTATTTCTCCCTTACTTGTAGAGACTCATGAATTTACACAGTTTCTGTAGAATGTTTTCCAAGCCTGCATTTAAATATGTTTAAAAATACTATTTTAAAAATAGAATCTTTTCTTGATTGTCCATTTGGTCAGAGCAGACCTTATCCATTTTTGTTAGTTTTGTGAGTTGGGATAGGATAGGAAAGAACCCTTTGTAAACATCATGTTGACTTTGCTACACTCACTGCAGGATCTTCCTTTATCTCAGTTTCTCCATCTGTCAAATGAAGGGCAAAGGCCTTTGGCCCCCTCTGAGCCCACAGAATCTAGAATCCCCACATTTGGCTCATGTTGATCCTAGAGACCAGTTTCTAGCTGCACTGGAAGTGGGGGGCCTCTTCCTGGACTGTTTCCTTTTCTGGTCTCTGTGTCTGCATCCCTAATTCTGGGTTCACATAACAAACTGTTCAGAAAGCTCCTGAGAGAAAAGAAAGCTCGCCCTTCGGCTGCAGGGATCTCTGCCTTCCTACAGAGCACCTGTAGTCACTCCACAGCAAGTACAGGGGCTTTGCTCCTTTACCATGACACCAGACTGCATTTAATTTTTTCCTACTTATTTATTTGCTTGTGTGAAGGGATCTTATAGTCTGTGCTTGGGGTCACGGGGTGCTGATTCATTGGATAATCAAAAGGGAACTCAACTCGGGGTAAAGATTTGAGTTGATATGTAAATAAAATACTGGGCTTTTGATCTGCAAGAGCTGAACTATCCAGAGAGTATTTAGAATAGCAAGAAAAAGCTGTCTTGAGAGAGCAGAACATAAGAGAGATGCAATCTGGAAAGCCATCTCGAGCAGAACATGGGCCATCCATCGGCTTGGACCTGTAATTTGACTTTGAGTTGTTTGTTTTGCTGCTCCCAGACACCCCTTCTCTCAGAACCCCTCTCCAAGCTGAGGCTGGTCCTCGACACCCTGACACTTTGGAGAAATCCCTGACCAAAGGGACACAGGAACCAAAGAGACAAAGGGACCAAAGGGACATCTCTCTAGGGGATATAATTAGAATAAAAGAGGGTAGGTTAGGTCTTTGACTTCAGTTTACATTTGAAGGGTGGGAGATGGTGATTTGTTTAATTAATATTATAGTGRCTGTCAGCCTGCCCAGAATTTACAGCCCTCCAAGAATTATAAACATGAGTGCCAACACCACAACACAAATGTTCAGTGGTGTGTGTGATTTCTGGCATGAGTTTGTACCTGGACAGTTCTCTTGAGTGTGTTTCCCAAGATCATGGTTATTTGTTTATTTATTTTATTTTTTTAGTAACGTTACATCCCCCCTCTCTCCTTTCTTCCCAGTCCCACCCTTAAAAATCCTTCCCACCCCCCTCGCCCCTTCCCTTCTCCTTAGAGAATAGGAATCCTCCTTGGGTACCACCCCACTCTGGGTCATCTAGTCCCAGCAGGACTATGCACATTCTCTCCCACTGAGGCCCAATCAGGCAGGAGGCAGGGGATCCAAAGATAGGGAGCAGAGACAGAGACGGCTCCTGCTCTACTTGTTAGGGGACCAACATGAAACCAATATGCACTTTTGCTACAAATGTGTAGGGGGTCTAGGTGTAGCTTCTACATGCTCCCTGGTTGATGGCCCGGGCTCTGTGGTCTTCTGTGATGGTCACGGTTCTTCAGAGCTCTCATCTGACATGTGTATGTTGCATAAAATTGAAATGAGTAGCTGAAGCCTGATTATTCCAACAAGCATAATTTCCAGTGTTGTGGCAAGAGGCGAAAAAGGAACATCTTGGTGTATTCTGCTCTCTCTTTCTTTCTTTCTTTCTTTCTTTCTTTCTTTCTTTCTTTCTTTCTTTCTTTCCCCCTCTCTCTCTGTCTTTCTTTCTTCTCTCTCTTCTTCCCCCTCCCTCCTTCCTTTCCTTTTCTCCCTTTCTTTCTTTCTTTCTTTCTTTCTTTCTTCCTTCCTTCCTTCCTTCCTTCCTTCCTTCCTTCCTTCCTTTCTTTCTAAATCCTCAGCTCTTTATTTTATGCTTACTTAGTGGAAGCTTATCCTAAGGGTTTCTTATTTATTTATTTATTTATTTATTTATTTATTTATTTATTTATTATTGCATAATCTTCCAGCAAAAATTTAGAGTACTTTTATTTCCATGTAATTTAAATGTTGGTTTCTGCTCTGTTAGAGTTTTCCCATTCAGAGATTGACGAGATCACAGGGAAAGCAAACTCTTGGCCTGAGTTCCAGCTTTGGGGGCTTCCGACCCCTGAGGGCCACTGTGTTGAATGCAGCACAGAGCTTCGCTTGGTTAATTGCAGAGGCAAGCAGGGGTGTGTGCACATATGTTCTTGCAAAATTTGTTTTTTATCAAGTCAATAACAAAATTGAGAAACAAGCTTTTCCTAGCAAATGCTAATTATAACGAAAACCTCCCACACAGGAGCAAAGCAGACATACTAGATGACTGAGCAGTGATTTACTGGGGATCATGGTTGGTAGCACTGACAGTGAAAGTCAAGGACCTTATAGGCAAGATTATCTAGAAAATCCCTGGCTTCCAAAGCTGCAATCCTTTAAGTCGGCTGTATTTAACTGCAGCTGTGCTGCTGATTAGGTGTCAGAACTGGAGCACACTGAAGAACTGTTTAGTGATTAGCTCAATGGACCGATTTTGCTTTCAGATACTTACATGGAGGAAGGTTTTGCATACAGATATGGAAACATGTCTGTCATCTTCTTAGTTATACAGGGACTGGGGAAGTGACACTTGTGAAGACCACAGAGTCCCTCACTCTGTCATTGCTTTTTCTCTGGCTTCATCTCTGATTGAATGGTTTTCTTTACCCAGAGTGTGACAGAGCCACAGGCTTTGGTAGTTTTGTTTTTCAATGCTCTGTCTATTAGGAGATGCCTAATTGCTGTGCCAGGGGTGTGCCAGGGGTGTGCCAGGGGTGTGCCAGATACTCATTTCAAGTGTGGAAACCACATTTCCTACTACAAAGACTGAGCATCTTATGGAAAAACTGGAGAGAATCTCTACACCTCATATCCCTGAATATATAAAGATGCATAGTAAATCATGATGACCAGCAGATATTAGAGACATTAGCAGATGGCCAAGGTGGTTAACAAAGACTAGAGTTCCGGCTGACCTGTGAGCACTGCTGGCAGGGCGTGTCCTGCTGTCAGTAAACTAAAGGCTGATAGGAGGTGACAGGCAACATCACTAAGGCGGGTTGTCATGAACATTTGCAGGGGCCAGAGCAATAGAACAATGGGACTAATGTTACTAATCATGTTTAGAAATGGATACATAAGATATATTTTACTCTGTCCTTGGCAGACTAATCTAAAGGTCTGCAAGGCAAGGTCCCCTTGAAGAACTCATGTCCTCCAGTCTACGACCTGCCTCTTCTTTGAGCCTTGGCTCCTTTCCATTTTGTAGGCCTTCTTCTCCAGATAACAATGACCAGCAAAGAGAGTGTGGCTCCGTCACCAATTGGCTTCCCAAAATTTAATCATTTGAATGATGCTTTTACCTCCTGTTCACAAGCTGGATTACCTTGGAGTGGTCAACTGGGAGATGGGCCACTTCCACAGGCTGAAGAGGGCAGCTCTGGGTGACAGATTCGTTCCCTAAATTCACAGCTCAGATCCATCACTTCTCAGGAACACATGGTGGATAGCAGGGTGATCCATGGGGAACGGAAGTCACCGTGCTCCATGGAAATTCTAACAGCTATCTTTAAGTCATATCTTATACTAAATGGCTTATAAGAGCCGAAGGTAACAGGTTAGCTGTTGTCTATAGGAGCCATGTGTGGTTCCCCGACTGTTTAGTCTGCAACTGCAAACAACATATTTAAAAAGCAATAATCTCTTTCTAATGTTTTTTATTAATATGATTTTAGGATTTTTGATCGCCCTTTGCTTCTGCCCGCTGCACTGTAGGCTTGATGCCATTTTTATAGCAATTTAGAGCCCACCACCTGCTTCCAGTACTTTCTTGGCATATGATCAACAGAGAGATTTAAAAAAAAATTACTGACAATAAACGCTAGACTCATCTTGTCGGCTTTTCTCAGGAAATTTAGTGTGGCAGGTGTTCTGAAACAGAATATCCACTGCCAAATCTGCTGTCTTTCTGCACGGATTTCCTGCTGCTGTTAACGGCTTCTAGTGGTCCGCATTCACTCTCTGAGGTAACATGGGAGCCCTCACTGGGAGCTCAGGGCTGATCCTCGGAGCATCTTTGTCTGAGATGTAGTGTTTGGGGAGGACGCCATCCCTGCTGCACACTCCTCTGCTTTGCTAGCCAGGTATGTATTGACTTCCTCACAGCTCTTCAGGGGTTTCCCACTGTTGGCCAGAAACAGGTGCCCCACATGAAACCGACAGCATTGACAGGACGTTGTCATGACCAAGCCATGAACTGTAACAAGCTGGCATGCATTTCTAGTTCATTTTCTATAACCAAAAAAGGGAAGTCAACCTTCTAGAGAGGTATTTCTCAACTTGTGGGTTGAAACCCCTTTAGGGGATTGAACGACCTTTTCACAGGGATTGTCTAAGATCATTAGAAAAAATACAGAAATTTACATTATAATTCATAACAGTAGCAAAACTACATTTATGAATTAGCCATGAAAATAATTTTATGGCTGGGAATCACCACAGTATGAGGCACTGCATTAAAGGAGCATAGCATTAGAAAGGTTGATAACTATTGCTGTAGTGTTTGTGTGTGTGTGTGTGTGTGTGTGTGTGTAAATGTAAATGTGTGTGTTCTTGTGTGTGTGTGGTTTTGCTCAAATCGATCCAGTGGTCTAGAGAAGTCAAAAATTATCCAAGTTTCACAATGACAATGCTTGAGGCAGTTGTAGAGGTTGAAGTTGCTTCCTTTATAAACCTGCATGTGTATGACGTCAGTGTGACACTTGGCCAAGCTGTTGCTACCCAGTTCTTTGCTCCCTAAAGTGTTTAGCAGTTTTCCACTTCATGCAGACACATCCCCCAGAGGGACTTTCCTCTCTAGTAAATGTTCCTTACAGTATTGAATTTGGCTTTAGTTCCCACAGAGCAGTTTTTGCCAGCTTTACAAACAGATCAAAACTCCTTAAGCTCATGCTGGAGGCTTTTTCTTTTCTGTGAGGCCTGCCTGCCTCTCCCAACCGCCACATACCAGTTAGGCTTGGTCACAGACATCCTGACACTGCTCCAGTCCCTGCCCACAAGGGAACAGCAGCCATCCATGAGTCCTGGATCCAGCCCTCAGAAT
>BDUI01000390.1:28420-42067 GCA_002335545.1 Apodemus speciosus | reverse complement strand
AAAAAAAAAAAGAAACTCCCTGTGGAGTAATGCCCACATCTTGATAATTGGTAAAAAAAAAAAGAAAGAAAGAAAGAAAGAAAGAAAGAAAGAAATGGAATCCACCTATTTTTGTAAGCTCTTTGGGTGATTCAGGACCTTACAGTATTTGAGTCCCACATTTTAAAACTTCATCTCTAATTGTAGATTTCTCAACTCCCAGAGAGAGAGAGAGAGAGAGAGAGAGAGAGAGAGAGAGAGAGAGAGAGAGAGAGATCTTGTCCTATACACTAAGGAAGGTGGAATTTATAGTCCTAAGCATGTTCAAACACCAGGAAATACCAGCCAGTTAAAAGAACAAGATTTTGAATGGCTGCTATAGCATTTGATTCCTTAACAGTACACGGGGCTTGTGTGTACTCCTGTAGGAATGCTTGTGGCTTGTTTCGCGGGCACAGACGTCCTCTATTAAAAAGAGAAAAACAGATCAACTGAAATGCAAACAGCGAGAGAAATTACCTTAAACTTGGTTTGTGCTAGAGGGTAAAGTGAGGCATATTAAAGTATTAGAGAGTTTATTTGGGCAAATAGGAGTTCACAGGTTGGGCAGCACCAAACTGCAGATGGTCTGATGCCCATGGCCAAGGCCGGGGGAGAAGGTTTTTACAGTGACAGATTGGATGGCTACTGCTGGGCCATGTTTGAATCCTGCCAGTATTTGTTGGCAGCTATTTTTCAGTAAGTCTCTTGCTCCTAGGATATAATAGTTTGTGTTGGGATGGATTTTATTTGCTTATGTAGGAACCCAGGGCACATTGCTACCTTAGTCTAATGCCAATTAGTTAACATTAATTAGCACCTGGGAAGCTACACTATTAGGAGTGGCCTTATGGGAGGAGGTGTAGCCTTGTTAGAGGACGTGTGTCACTGTGGGGTTGGGCTTTGAGGCTCCTAGGCTGAATTACTTCATCAGAAATACCCCTGTCAGGAAGGATAGCTTATGTATCATGAACTCCAGGGAAAGCAAGACCATGTGGAGAAAATAAGGAACGAGTCACAGGAGTCTGGAGTCAGACTTTGCCGAGTTTATATTTTCCTTCATGGTTAGTGTTGGCCTTCATCTACAATGTAATCGTGGATGCAGATCAGCATGTATGCCGCTCTTCAGATTGCAATGGTCAGAAAAGAAATAGAGGTTTCTTGTTCTCACCAGCCTCTCTGTAATGATTCTTATTAAGGTCTTGGTGCTTAGCAAGCTTCTGGGAAATTCTGTCTTATATTCTCTTGAGGCCACCAGGTGGCAGCAGCAGTTTGTGATCCAGTCCAGGTGATGGTGAGCGGAAGGTGATTTTCCTTTGGTTAGTGTACACAGAAAAGGGGACTATGTTAGGCAGGTATCAGCATATCAAACATTCTACTGACAACCACAGATAAACAGATGGAGGGAAAATGTAAACATTAACAGTTCCCAGTAAATGCAATGAGTTTAATCTATAGAAGGGAAAGAAATTGTAACATTTCCAGCCCTACTGTGTGCTAAGCAGCTTCTGTGCTGTCTCTCATGGGATTATTAGCAAGGCTGTGGATGATGAATACCAATGCTTTCATTTTATAGGAGGGAAGCCATCGCTGTAATAKGTTTAAGAACCCCCCTGAAGTCCCAGGCAAGCAAGTAGCAGAAGTACCTGATCCCAGGGACAGGATTCGGCCACTGACTTCTATCACCATTATACCATGTCAGCCTGCTTTTGGTGTCAGGCACCAGTTGAAGTGCACTCTGGAGGATGGATGGGGGTGGGATCACAGAATAGTTCAGTGTGGGTGTGGGGAGGGCATTAGCCAAATAGCAGAATTTTGATGAGAGAATGGCCTGTGTCCTGGGGCGGATGGTTAAAGCTACAAGTGTCAAGGGTGCTCTCTAAACCCAAACCATGTTGTGATGGTTTGAATACGCTTTGTACATGGGAAGTGGCACTGTTAGGAGGTGTGGCCTCATTGAAGGAGGTGTAGCCTTGTTAGAGGAAGTGTGTCACTGTGGGGCTGGGCTTTGAGGCTCCTAAGCCCAAGCTGTACCCAGTGGGGAAGAGAGATTCAGCCTTCTCCTGGTTCCCTTCAGAACAAGACTCAGAATTCTCAGCTTCTTCTCCAGCACCAAGCCTGTCTAGATGCTTCCCAACTTGATAATGGACTGAACCTCTGAACCTGTAAGCTAACCCAATTAAATGCTGTCCTTTATAAGAGTTGCCTTATTTATGGTGTTTCTTCACAATGACGGAAACCCTAACACGACACATGTGGATTCCCAAGTTCAGCTTCTTGGAACTATAGCAGTAAGTTTTGGCTACACAGTTTTGTGCTTCCTCCAGTGGATCACACGCACTCACCCACCCAGGTGCTATCTTTGAATTCGAGAATGAAAGACACACACATTAGCTTATTTTTAATATGCCTTGGCTACCTCAAAGGCTGGGCACTCCTAAACCTTCCCCTGCTACTCCAGGCCCAATTGGGGAAGTGGCCAGTGGTCATTTACCCTAAATCTCACATGGTTGGGTGGCTTTATCTCCTGCATCCCTTCCTTCTACCCACAGTCATGGTGATTCTCTCAGTTACTCTGTGTCTTCACCCTCTCAACACTAAAGGTCCAGCCCCTGTACCCAGCCATTGGCCATTGGCATCTTTATTGACCTATCAACAACCAACTGGGGACAAGGACCTTTAGTGTTTGGACATGAAGATTCCTGATTGAATTGTATTAGAAACAATCTCCAACAGGAATCAGAGGAATCTTAAGATAGGAAGCAAATAGTCTTTCTCCTTATATGATATGACTCTGAGGTGACAGGTTTTAAGTCACATGAAGTGTCAGTGAGAATATTTTTTAATAGAAGCTTCCCTCATATTTCATCCTTTATATATAAACTATACACATGCACCTATACTTCACAATACCAGTTCTCTCTCACTGGGTAAGTGAAATTATCTTTTAATAGTTTCCTGTCCCTTTCTTTCTCACAGATTTCAAATATTTGGTTGGCTAATCTTTGATTCTATGTTACTAAGGGTTATTATTTGCATTATGTTCCACAATTTTGAAAAGGGTAGTTGTAATGTGATTGAAGTGGACTTATTATGAATTGAGAGGTGTGATTCATCCTCTCTAGTGAAAGATCTTGTAGGATTAGCTTTGTAAGGTCAAAGGCATGCCAAGGTCAAATGAATGCATATCTCTAACATGATCAAAGTCAAAGATTGCTTGATGTATTTGAAGTTAGATAAGAAGGAGAGGGAGAGTAAGAAGAATCTGATCGTATACTTTATTATTAGAAAAATATGGCTGTTGTGATGGGTATTCTTTAACAAATTTGGAATTTCGTAGGAGATTCTCCCATAGAAGAATCCCATAGGAGCCACGGCCACTAGGCATGTCTGTTAGGGTGTTTCTAGGGAGGTTTAAATTAGGATGGAAGAGTTATCCTAAGGTTGGGTGTACTGACCCATGGGCTGGAATCCAGGACTGAATGAATACATGATGGGGTGGTGAAGAGGAAAGAAAAGGGAATTAAACAGTAGCATTTGTCTCTAGCTGCTTCCTGACTCTTTAGGCAGGATAACCATGTGTTTCATGTACTTCCTGCCGTAACTTCCTTGCCATTCTGTACTGTGTTGTCCCTTAAATTGCTTCTTGGCAGGTGATTGGTCCCAAACCTCACTTGCTGTGTACTGCATGCCCTTGTTCTGTACTCACCACCACATGCTTTCTTCGTTTTGCATTGCTTGGCTGGTTTCCTTGTTTGTTAAATCTCACATTTCTTTTTAAATTGGATTTGCTTTGTGTTTTGATAAAATGCCTCCTTAATAATTTTAGGAAGTACTGAATAGGGAGGGTAATTTTCAAATACAAAGATTTGTGTGTCTCAATGTTACACTACTCAACTGAAACTTCTGGAGGAATTTGTTCTCTTAATTCTCTCTTAACAGTCTTAGAAATCTCTTGTTTTTAATTACTAAGAAGTCATTGTGGGTAAGTTATATTTCTTAGGTGTTATTTTGAAAAAATTCTGTTTCTGTCATCCAGGCTGGAACTCACTAAATAGATTTAGGCTGACCTTGAACTCACAGCAATCCTCCTGTCTACTGGGTGCTGGAGTTAAAGGCTAAGTCATTGTACTCAAATGGCCAGGTTTCTTTCTTTCTGGGGTGGTTGGATTGAGGCTGTCTGTCCTAGAAGTTGTTATGTAGATCAGACAAGCCTTGAACTCACAGAGATCTTCCTGCTTCTGCCCTCACTGGTGGTTTTAGAGGCTGACATGGAGTCACCAGTTTGCTTTAGAGCACTTCTTTACTCTCAATAAAAAGGAGAGGATGGTTAAGGCTTCGAAGCTATGACCTAATCCATTGTTCTTTATAGTATAAAAAGCCTGGTCCTTGCTGGTGTGGAGATGCACATCTTTAGTCCTTTAGTGCACAGAAGCAGGCACATTTCTGTGAGTTTGTGGCTAGCCTGGTCTACATAGTGAGTTCTAGCCCAAATAGAACTATGTAGTAAGAGCCTTTACAAAAGAAAACAAACAAACAAAATAATAAAAAACAGATTCAAAACAAAAACAAAAACAAAAAAAACAAAGGGCGGGTGGTGGCGCACGCCTGTAATCCCAGCACTCTGGGAGGCAGAGGCAGGTGGATTTCTGAGTTTAAGGCCAGCCTGGTCTACAGAGTGAGTTCCAGGGCTATACAGAGAAACCCTGTCTCAAAAACAAAACAAAACAAAACAAAACAAACAACAACAACAAAAACAGATTCTTTAGCTGATAAAACTGAATTTACTTTTAAGTATAGTGAAAACCTGTCAGGTCATAATATTTGTACTTTTTTCCAGGATGCCTGAGTGACTATACTGTCACCCCTGCTCCTGGTAAATAAAGTAGTGTACCATCCTTTCTTGTGTCTCCACAGCCACATATACAAGGGCAGCATAGTTCTGCTGTAGGAATGTGGTGCCAGGATTTGCACTAGGAAACTCCACAGTCTTCTGTGCATAGTCCGCCAGGAGGGAGAGATCTCCCAGCAGCGCTTTCACTTTTGAGCTCAGAGGAGTAAGGACACAGACTTACAGGCCCACAGGAGGAACAAACTCCACCCAGAGACAAGAATACCAACTAGCACCAGATGGCAAAAGGCAGGCACAGGAACCCTACCAACAGAAACCAAGGNTCAGTTTCGATTCTTTATTTAGCTTTCAGGTTTACACAGTCCAGAGCCATTGATCCTTGCCCTTGAGCAATTCATCATTGATATTTTGTCCACACATAACTGAAATCCTGGATTCTCAGAATCTTGTTTGAGACAGCCCATTTTTGTGACGATTCAACTCAGCATTTCCTTTTATTTTGAAGTTGGAGTCAAAACAACTGTTTAGATTCTATTTTTCAAACCAAGGCTCTGTGAGATTCAGTTACTGTTGTCACATGTCATTCGTGAATCTGAGCAACCTCCAGGCTCAGCTCTGTGACGTGTACCAGACTTGGGGACCTTCAGTGACATCCTGGGGCGTCTTGGTTTTTACTGGTTTCTTAAGCATCCTCAGGTCCTGACTGACCACTGGGGGTACAGTCAAAACCCAGCAAGYCTGCTGACCTGCATTTCATACCTCAGCTATACACGGCATAAGGGGAGRACCAACTCTCGTAGGCTGACCTCTGACCTTCCTGTGCATGCTGCAGGACAGGCACAAATACATATGCTCGCACGAAAGAAGTAAATGTAACAATTTCAGAGCTGGAGAGCTGCACACTTCTGAACTAGGAATTTCAAAGATGAACAGGGGAGCAGTTGAGCAGTCGGCATCTCTGGGAGCCTGGCATTGCGGACCTGGGAGAAGGCAGAGATTGTAGCACCACCAGCGGCAGYAGGTCCTTTGACTCTTTCACCACCCAGCCCAGGCACACATGGAGGATATGATTTACACTTTATTTTGTGGGAATCCCTGCCCCTAGACTAGCTATGGGATTTGGGGGACAGTGTCTATTTTCTTAAAGTCTAGAGAGTCACCTCTAAACTGAGTGATGATAGGACCACCGGTGGCCTGCTCCTCATTTTGACCCTGRCCTGGACATCAGGGCTACGTCCACTCCTTGGCAGTCCAATATGTGTTGTAGCAACTGTCTTTCTTTCCCATGCTAACACGTATACACCATGAGGACAGAGACCTTGTTTCCAAAGGACAAGTGTATGTCAMCCGATAGTTTCGAAATTAAGGAGATTTTAGATTGGCCTGAGAGGAGGGATTTGGTCAGGTTCTTCACAGTAAGCATAAATACAGGTCACTTGCACAGAAAAATAGTGAATTTTTGACTGAATGACTCCTTCTGTATGAGAGGAAACAGGCAAATTCATCACCCCTGGGCAGCCTCTGTCCTAAGCCTCCTGAATCCTACTGGCTCTATCCTACTTGGACTKCAGCCAAGCTTGGCTTCCTGTCGGAGACCACCTGAGCCACTCCCTGTGCCTGCCTCTTACCCCAGCCTCCCCGGCCCAGGGCAGATGCCACGGGTTGGCAGCCATTTGGTTCGATGTTGTAAGACTCACTGGGACTTGCTGCTATTTGGATTTATTATTTAATTGTTTTATAGTTTATACCTGTGCCCTGCAGTGATTTTCCACTAAATCAGAACATTTATGTTTCTAAAAAGGAGCAGGCATGGTTGTGGGTGTTTATCTTAACAGCTAATCTCTGGCAATACATCTTCTTTGCAGTCATCGACAGATTAGAAAATTAATGTCTAACTAAGCTCCATTATGGACTGTTAGTGTCAGAAAAGGTGGTTCCTTTTAGCTGATGAAAAGACAGTTTGGCTTGTCTAGTTTTAAGGTTTCAGGAGTAACTGTTTTCATTGTTGTTTTCATTTCTATTATCATAAACTATCAGGTTGGTAAAAAAAAAATGCAAAATTGGGAAGGGTCCAAGAAGCAAGAAGCATGAGTCATTGAGAAGGACATGTTTGTTGAGTTTAAGTAATGTGTACACTGCAGATACATGCATTACATAGACTATAGATAAGAATATATAAATAATTCTGTACAATCGTTACATATTTAGTATACTATATATTACACATATAACATATATATATATATATGAATTTATAGCTCCTAATTTACTATACATATATATGCAATCTATCT
This sequence comes from Apodemus speciosus, assembly GCA_002335545.1. NCBI lineage: Eukaryota > Metazoa > Chordata > Mammalia > Rodentia > Muridae > Apodemus > Apodemus speciosus. The sequence continues at coordinate 34,903 of BDUI01000390.1, read as the reverse complement.
TATTAAAAATATATTTTACTTTATGTATGTTTTAGTATACAAAGAATAAAGCAAAGCCATATCCTATACAATGAGGTTTCAATGTCTACGCAGACGGAGGTAGACCCGTGGGAGTGTGTCACCTACGGATGTGGTACAGTCAGTGATGCTTGCATCAAATGAAATTGCCTAATGGCAACTTTTCCAAACATGTCCCACCAGCAAGCAGCACATACCTCCGCATGTGATTAATAAACGAGACCAACATTGGGAGTTCCATATGTCCAGGCTCATTTTTATGCTACCTCACTAACCACTTTATTATATAATGATACACATTAACATATATAAAAGTAACTCATAACTTTCAATCTCTCTCTCGCTCACTCTCTTGGGTCTATATCTCTACATTTATTAACCATACTGTATATTACACATATACACCATACTTATATGTGTATGACATGCTATCTAAATAATTACTATTATTTATCTATGTGGCAAAAAGGCTACATTGTAACATATTCCGGTGAAGATCTAACTTACTGTTACTTAAGATTCATGAATCAGAGCCGCCTTTCCCACGAAACAGAAACAGTTTCCACTGGGCCAGGCAGACTGTTAGGAAACAGCATGATTGGGGAAACCACTTCACACAGGCAGCTACTTTATAAAGGTTAAGTCAGAGGAGACTTCTTAGTAGCTTAGGCCTKCGTATTTGAACACGTGGCTATAATCAGTCTTCTCCCTCCTCTCCCCTCTCTCCCTTCCCCCTCTATCCTCTACCCTATCCCCAGGGAAGATGAGATGAACAGCTTGATTTGGTGATGGGGACCTTTTGATTCGTAGTACAGGAGATAATCAGGGTCATCCAGCCTGTAACCCACAAACCAAGTGCAGCGTACAAGATCTATAAACTTAAGATGCTGAGACCTTCCTTGCTTTTTGTTGTTGTTGTTAATTCGATTGTGCAGTTCTCAACTGGGAACTTTGTGAGAGACATTGTAACTGGAGAAGCCAAAAGTTGATCACCCTTGTAAGAGCTTCCTGTGAACTTCACTTTACAAATATGTGAGCCAAGGGACTTGGAATGGTAGAGACGCTAGAGATAAAGCTACCAAGAGAGAGGTTAAGAGTTACCTGTGCCTGGCACATCCTCTTAGCAGTTAACCTCCTCCTTAGTTTCCAGTGAAGTGTCACTTGGGGCCATAACACTTTACACGACTTCTTTCTTTTAGGATATAATGTTAAAGGGCTCTCTTTGACAGCTTCGAGCCACCAACAGTTGCCCTGAGTCACTTTGTTTTCTTGCTGAGAAATGTCTGTTTTACAAACCTGGCTACTTTTTTTCTACTTGGTTCGATGTGCCCTCTAATCTAGCTTTATTTAGAAGCCTACAAACTGGAGAGATGTGGGGGGGATCCTGGAAATCCCCTCCAGGTCTCGCATTTTGAGGTCCAGGACTCTCTTCTTTCCTAAGGCTGTTTGTCCCCTGCCTTGGTGTGCCAAATCTCTCTTGGTCTGGAAGGATGCTCTGTAAATGCCTGACTTGTGCTGTNAAAAAAAAAAAAAAAAGAATGTGGTGCCAGTATTGAGGATACAGCTCCATGGTAGAATGTTTACCTACTATATCTAAGACACCAGATTCATTCCTAGTTGCTATATCCCTTCCTGGTTCTCCCTACTTACCAAGATGTGGCTCCTAAGACTAGACTCCCTGTGTTTAAATTCTGCTCCATCTCAACTTCCTGAATAACATTGGGCCAGTTGTCTAAATTCCTTAAGTTTAAAGATGAATTCCCTTGTTGAAGATGTCCACCTTTTGAAACAAAGATAACAGTGTATCTACACTCTAGGACCATTGCAAACCAAAGTGATTTGTCCTCCGAAGAGAGCTAAGAGCACTGAGGGGTTCCTGACAATCCTCCTGTGCTGCAAACACCACTATCTGTTATGAATGACCTGTACATATTGTACCCTCTAAGCCTGTTCTTGTCCCAAGAAAGATGTAGTCATTTAGGGTTTATGAAGAATAATCTCAGGGAGTATAGGTCCTTTTCCAAAACCTTGTTATGGGGTAGAGAAATGGATTTAAAATGAAGATGAGTGCTTTTGGCATGGTCTAAGTGACTATGAAAAGAGGCTGGGTAACATTTGAATCTACTCGGGTGTGTGATAGGAAAGAAAGGGGTATGTCAGAGAGAGAGAGACAGACAGAGACAGAGAGACAGACAGAGAGAGAGAATGAGAGAAGTGAGAAATTTTGTTAGGGAACACTTCAGAAAAGGAAATTTGACTTACATTGACACTAATGCTTTAAATGGACCAGTGTAGTAGTTAATTGAAAGRAAGTACTCACACCAGCATTACATCTTCAAAGGAAGGCACTGCTGTGCAGCAGTTTCCTTCACATTAAAACATTCTCTCCTTGATGGAGCAAGAAGGCTCACCAAATCCAGAAATCTGGGAAAACATACAAGGCACGGGAAGTAAACGAAACTTACAAGACTCAGGACATTCCTGAAAATTACAAGATTCACAAGCCTTTACAACCCAAAGCCATWAAAGCAATAAATACTTGTTATGGGGAAGAGAGTACCTTTGAGTCATACAGGGAGCTCAGGAATGGAGCTTTTGTGAGTCATTGCCTATGCTGGGGTGGGCTTTTTCATAATGCAGCTTCCTTTGGGTCATCCATGTTCCTATAAGAAATCCTTTACCCAAAAGTAACACCAGTAATCTCACTGGTTCACTGAGACTTGAAAAGAGTTGTTCTTTTAGTCTGCTGTTAGTGCCCTATCAGGAGTGAATACACATTTGTTCTGAGTTTCTTAGGAAAATTCACATAACAGGCAGTGCAGAGATTGCTGAGGGCCTTCCAGAACTTGAGTAGACTGATGCTGGTTTGAGTGGTGGGTGGTTGAGAGTAAAGGGGCATCCCTGGCTGGTACTAGTCCTTCACACCAGGCCCCAGTTATAGGCTGTAAAACCAGGGGCTTGGTTTAGTGAGGTGTGTGTGCTTTCCTATCATGAACCTCTGAGGTCCCAACAGCAACAAGGCTTTCCTCTTTGCTTGTCAATGTGCAAAAATTAAACAAAGACTGATTTTTTTTTTTTCCGAGACAGGGTTTCTCTATGTAGTCCTGGCTGTCCTGGAACTCACTCTGTAGACCAGGCTGGCCTCGAACTCAGAAATCCACCTGCCTCTGCCTCCCAAGTGACAAAGACTGGTATTTGAGGAAATTCCAAGACAATGTTGCCCCAAGGATTTGCTACTCTATTTCGAGGTGTTGAAGGACAGATGAAGGAGGAATTAAGTACAGATGGAATCTAGCACCTAAGAATGGGACTTTGAGCGTACAGAGATGACTTAGTGGCTACTAGTGTGTAGTGCTCTTACAGAAGACCTGAGTTCAGTTCCCACTACTCAGGTCAAGAGGCTCCATCTACAGAGGATCTGATATGACTGGCCTTGGTGGGCACCTGTACACACACACACACCACATACACACATGCATGGGCACATACATACAATTAAAATTAAACAAAAAAAATTTAAAAGCTTAATACTAAATACATATTAAGTATATTCTACAGTAAAGCGCAAGGAAGTTTTTGAATGTTGGTATGATTACATTCAGAATTGTTCCAGACTTCAAGAAAGAAGTTCTTCGTCACTTCATTTCTATTTGAGTAGATACATTAAAATTTTTAGCACATGGCCTTCAAACTTCCCCTAAGAACTTAGACTTAAGACATGTTATTACTCTGTGTTTAAACAATTATTTTGGAGATTATCTTAAATTCGTCAACCATGTGTTTTTATTTCATTAAAATGTCAAACAAACTCATAAACTGTGTAGTAGATAGGCTTGGGGTAATTCCCTTGAAAACAATTGTTCAAAAAGATCTCTTATATACACCAAATTTTCTTTCCTGAGCTGAAATGAATTCAGTGATGTGTTGACCTAGAACAATGAACGTTATTGAGGATAGCTTATCTCCAGTGAGATTCTAGCTGCAATCAGTGGGCCTCTGGCACTTCACCATGTACCCAACAAAGTTGTCCAAAAGTAGTCATCTCTGCTTAACATCCTCTCTCTGTAATGATTGGACAGGAGTTAGTCGAGGAAAAACTACTCTTCTCAAGATCGCCTTATGCCAACAAGGCTTTGGCAAGTGAAGGGGCATGATTTAGTTCAGCAAAAACTCCTGGTTCTCTACAGTTCAACTGATCAGGAAACTAATGTAAACCTTCTCTAGACTATCTTTTCAAGAAAGCAATGACTATAGTTGTCCGTGGTCAGGCTGTAGGAAGACACAGTAGGATCGCCCTAAGTTAATCCCATTCTTAAAATGCTGTTCGTTTGGTCATTCCCCCCCCCCCGCCCCAACACCACTGCAGCAGCAGAACAGTTGTGCGTTCTCAGAGATTAAGCTGTACGTGGATGGCGCCACCTCCCTAGCACATCCTGCCGCTGCCTGCACCCAGTCTTTCTATTCAATCGAAGCATTCATAATGAGTTCCAGCATTCAGTGGTTCAAAAAAGTACATACAACGTTTCCTTGAGAAAATACATCTTTTGCTCCTTCCTGTTTTCTACGGAGAACTTACCTTAAAAAAAAAAAGACACCTATCTGCTTAGGCATTGACAAGGCAAAAATATAAGAAAGAGGCTGAGTATTGAGAGTTTTGCAACTTATCATTCATACTTGATGTTTCTAAATTTTGTTCAGAAATCACCTGATTTTTAACAGCTTCCTGCCTTTGAAAAGGCAGCCTGAAATATAGTTGCTGCGGAATGGCTGCTTTGACTTAGGGGCGTGAGAATGAAAAATAGTTCAAGAGCTTGCCTATTATAATATATAGTTGGCATTATGCAAATATTAATTTTCTTAAATTCTAGCATTATAATCAGCCATTATATACCTTTAAAATCTTATTTAAATATACTTGGCTCATTCTTTTGACTGTGTAGTCCTTCCTCACATATGTAATTAGATGGCTCATCAGGAGCCAAATCAGTGCTGAACCTCAGGGCGCAGTGGTRAGGAACAATTCCAGATTCCACAGAACAATGAGTCTGGTAATAGGTGGTATCAGTGACACTGTAGTAACTTTTCCTCTGTCAAAAGGGATCAAGTAAAAAAAAAACTGAAATAGAGGGAAACTGAGTCAGAAATTGGCTTAGGGTAAATGAAAGGGAGTTGCTAGCACATGCACCTGTCTCTCTGTGCGGTCCAGACTGGACCTTGACTGTGCCTGGTGACCAAGGCAAGGCCACCAAGCCTTCTTCGCCCACGCCCAGGGATGTCTTAAGGATTGCTGCCTGAAAACAAGGGAAAAGAACAAAACAATAACCATAAAAAATCCTCAAAGCCAAAACAAAACAAAGTGTTATGATTTGTGCATTTTTCTACAAAAGCGATTTGTTCTGTGGTAGCAGATAGAGTCTGCATTTGATTTCTACAAGATATGCAGTAATGGGTTATGTACTCCAGGGAAAAACATTCTTAAGGGAGAGAGAACATGATGGATTCACTTCCTCGGTGAGGTTTATAATATGTGGCAGTTTTAGTGCGAGCAGGTATTTGGTCTATAAACTTGGAGAGCTTGGCATTAGTGGTAGCTCATTTCCAAATGAAGAAGAATGCAGCTCCCCTCTCCCTCTGGTTATTAATCCTTCTGGGGATAAGCAGGAAGATTAAGTGTTTTCTGGGGTTCTGTTTGCCTGTCATGGTAATGTGCACATGCCCCGTCACCGGCACCTGTGTTCTGCGTGTAGCCGCGATGCTTCTGTTGGTAAAGGAGCSGTTCACTGCCGGGCTGCTGGGGCTTCGTTCTCAGCTGAACGGGAGTCAGGGTTATTTCCGCTCCTTGTTCAAATGCTCCCTCTCAATTAGATGCTCTACGATTAGCTGCCTTGCAATTAGATGCTGGGCTTCTTATTCTGTGAACAGTCAGTTTCTCAGTCCCTTGAGGCTATTTCCTGTCCTCCCTCCTCAAAGCCTGCTGTTACGCTTGTTTCAGTTTAAACGGTGCTAAAGAGAGGCAGGGCTGGCAGCCAGCTGGCCTCCCAGAGGGCCTGGAGGCCACCCCCAGCACTGAGGGTCTCTGGAGACATGGGTCCAGCCTTGGCTGGTCATGGGACCATATGGCATCATCTCCATGGGAAGTGGTTCTGTTCTGGAGAGGCTAACTCAGGTTCACGAATCTCTGAATTTCGCTGTCGGATAAAGCAAAATGCCAAATTATTTATTTACAATTAAAGTATACTTGCCAAGCAAAATATTGGTGTCAGCCACTCCATTCTCTTAACACAACTAAAGTCTGTTTGGGCAACCAAATTGCAGAGCATGATGTTTCTTGATGATAGACAAAATGACGCAGGCATACGGTTCATTGCAGAATCATTTAGTACATGCTTTCTAGAAGACAATCTAGTTTTTAAAGATTATTCTTATTTATATGTGGTGTGTGTGTGTGTGTGTGTGTGTGTGTGT
>BDUI01000390.1:9607-20522 GCA_002335545.1 Apodemus speciosus | reverse complement strand
CTCCTCCTCCTCTTCCTCTTCTTCTTTTAACCCCTTCATCCTCCACAGGTTCTTTATGTATATGTTGTGTTTTTTAGTTTTGTGTTTTTATAAGTGCCCTGTATGTACAAATGTCTGTGTCTGAGTCTATATGTGTTTCCTCCTTTGGCTCTTTTTCTATTTATTTGTTTTGTACTATCCCAGTTTGCATTTTTTAATCTTATTATTCTCTAGATACCTGTTTTCTAATAAAAGACAGGGAGGGTATGGATTCAGATGGGAGGGGGAAGTAGGGGGGATATTGGAGAAGTTAGGGAAGGGGAAATCATAATCAGAATATACTGTATGAAAAAATGGAAAACAAAATAGAAATAAAAGCAATATAAAATTGTATGTATGTATGCATGTATGTAGTATGTTCATTCATGTGGCGGCAGGGACTCACAGTGTCTACATGTTACTGGGGATGAAGCTCTGTGGGAGAGTGTTTGTCTAGCATTGATGAATCTCTGGATTTGATCCTTAGTAGAACATTAAAAAACAATAGGTTAAGACTATTTTGAGTTGGAAGATTTTATCGTTCTCATCTCTATATATTTTCTGAATACCAACTTAATAACAATGAACATAATTTATTAAAAATTCCTTGAGGAAACAGAGAAGTCAAAGTGAGTAACTTGTTCTCAAGGAAAAATATAGAATTGGAATTTGGTTTGAGGAAAAACAAAACAAAACAAAACATGAGYAAGTGTGATTGATGAAACGCTGTCAGGGTAAACAGCTGACTGACCCCAGGATGACACAGCTGAGCAGTTAAGTGCCTGAATATGTCTTCTCCATTAGAGGGCGACATCTCCCGTGTCGCTATCAAACAATCTTCTTGTCACAATATGCAACCTTGAGAGTCATGGGAAGAGATGCAATTGAGAGACTTCTTTTGTTTCAAAAGTAGCCCTTTTCATCTAAAACATTCTGGCTTCTTTTGAAGACTGTTGATCTTCAAAGGGAAAGATAAAGAATTTGAAATAGAAGAGAAAGAAAAGAGCAGCTAGAAGCCAAAAGGAAGAGGTACAGCCACGGGCAGGGCGAAGGTGGAACCTGATGATCCCCGTCCTGCTGCAGGATGCTGTATCCGCAGGGCCTCTGCAGCCAGACAGCCCCAGGATTGTCTCTGTCGGGAGCTCTGGTGCTCTGACTTCTGCAGCTGTGACAGAGATTGATGAAATTCAACTCTGGGGAGGAAAAGGAGGCTTTCAGCTTACAGTGTCAGGTTCCTGTCCAGCGTTGAGGGGCGTCAAGACAACAACCTGAAGATAGGCGTGCTTGATATTCCAACATCATCAGCTCCAACCAAGGAATTCTCCTACAGGCAAAGGGGTGTGGCAGGAGCCGTGGAGGAGGGTGCTTGCTGTCCGGCAGGCTTACATTCAGCTCTCTCGCACAGAGCATAGGCAGTTGCTGAGGAATGGCACTGCCCACGCTGTGCTGTTAACAGCTAACGACTAAGACAGTCCCCAAAGGACATGCCCACAAGATCTAGACAATTTCTCAAAGGAGACTCTCTTACTAGATAATTGTAGCTGGCCAAGTTGACAGCTAAAGCTAGGCAGGACAATTGGGGACTGGACTGTATGTTTGGACTTAGCTGTTTCAAAGCTAAAGACACCTGGCCCTTGTCACGCCTGTCACTTGCCATTTGTAGAACTGTAGAGAGTAGGTACATTGGGAAGGAGTTTAAGATGGAGAATGTGTGTGGCATTTATCGAGCGTTCATGAAAGCGGGTGGCTTAGGCAGAAAACTCTTCATTTTTCTTCACCTTGATAAGACTCAAACTAAAGCTTCCCTCATACAGTCAGTCAGATCTAGTGTTTTCTTAAGATAAAGGTAACATAAAGATAAGGGAGTAGGCACTAGAATATTAGAGAAATAATTCTTATCCACTACTCTATATACTCTATAACACCTGACTGCAGAAGACTGAAGAATAGGCTTGCTATTTTTTTTCCAGGCTCTTGCTTAGAAAGAGGACTCTATCTAAGGTGAACTGAAGAATAGGTAGCAATTTATTTTTTACCATCTGGGATGTCAATTGCATGGGGTTGAACTCTGCTGTTGCGGAGAATGTTGGTGGTCCCTCATTGGTCCAGCAGACCCAGGAGGTGAAGAGTTGAGGCGGAGGCTATTGGAGACTTATTGTGGCTGTTAGTGGTCCTATTTCCTGGAAGGCYGAGCTAATGATGAAATGGAATGCCCTTTCCTTTCATGTCCCTTTGTGTCTGATGTTTTCTGTTGTTAACTCAAGGTTGAAAGAGAGCAAAATAAAAACCTGAAAATAAAAGCAAGTAAAACTCTCTTTGGTCTGCGCTGAATGGTGTAGAAAGGACTCTGGCTTTTCAACCCCAGTTAGTATGGATGTCTTGGGAGAGGCCTCTGGTTGTGTGTGCGCTCAAGAAACGCTGTTACCATGAGCTAAGATGCCGCTTTTGAAGGAGCGCTTTCTTTCTGTTTTGGGTTTCCTTTTTTTCCTCATATTTTAGAGGAAGCAGTCCCTGAAGGAAATCATCCCACACCTTCTCTCTGGTCTAACCTTGCCTAATCCTAACCTCTTTTTGCCCATAAGAACCTCCTTTAGTTTTGCACATAAACAATTTAAAGTCCTCCAGTATATGAAACACCCCCTGCCCACGCCTACCCCCCAGAAGGCTTTCCCTCATCCTGCAGTTCCTCTGGCTTCTCGTCCTTAAGTCTAAATTCATCTGAATGTTTTCTGTCTTGTTCCCTGTCCCTGACTTCCTGTATCTTCATCTTCTCCCTTGGTAGAATTCTTTGAGTGTGGGCTTTGCTTTTTCTCTCCTCTTCTGGCTCAGAGGTCTTCTGCTGCCCGTCAAATTTGGGGTTTCTCAGGCTCTGCCCTTCTCTGCCCTCTCTGCCTTTTGCATATTAGGGTGACATTTTTCTTTTCCATTTCTGGTACTAGGCTAAGACCAGGCACGAGCACGCCTAACACCTCTACTAAGTACCAGAATAGAGTCAATATCCAACATTTCCAAGCTTCGATTTTTACATACAAAAAATGGGCATATGTATCATGAAGCCTAGATCTGCATTTCCAACTCCCTCTGATTATGTCTAGCTGCAAACTCAATGTGACCCAAAGCCAAAGCTCAGCAGCCACCTCTCTCAACCTCTCCCTGTCTCAGCAGTGCCGTGAGGATCTTTCTAATGCAGACAGAGCTGGAAGCCTGGCAAAAATCCCTGTTTCCCCAAGTCTCTATATCTAATAGATTTCAAGTCTATCACATCACATACCTATCAGAAACAGACCTTAAGAGTCTGCCAACACAGCCAGCGGTGGTGGCACACGCCTTTAATCCCAGCACTTGGGAAGCAGAAGCAGGGAGAGCTCTGTTGAGTTCGAGGTCAGCCTGGTCTACAGAGTAAGTTCAGGGATAGCCAAAGCTACACAGAGAAATTCTGTCTCAAAAAAAAGAGTCTGTCTTGCTCAGGCTGCCTCACTTACCTGACAAATACTATTTTAGCCTCTGCTCTCTCTCTTCTCCTTCTTCTGGGTTCTGCACTACACTCCTTGTCTGACCACGTTGCTTGCAAGATCCTCTGAAATCACCAATGTGATCACATCTTACCTGTTCTAGAAGACACTGGTGACTCCCCACAAGGGCAGAGTTCAACCATTTGAAGACACGGGATTTTGTCTACACCTTGGTACCCTGACCAAACTGACTTCTCTGACTCAGGCCACTCTTATCTTTACCATGCGTTTTCCCCAGAGTTCCCTGAGACTTCTCTGCACCATGGGCTTATGTCATGCCTTCTGTTTTCAGCATTTTCTTCCTTCCCCGCCACATGGCGATATTCTCCTAGGTTGCAAAACACAACCTCAAACCTTCTTCTCTACGAGGTCTTCTTTGATCTGTTTCAGGGGGGAAAATCTTCCACTTACTCTCATCTGCTCTCAGAATGTTCTCCCCCTCTGTTTGAAGTCTTATCTAGATGTTTGGGAGCTATCTGAGGATTGAGAAAGCACTTCTGCTCAGGCATAAAACCTTATCTGTAGCTTATCTCACCACTGAGACCAGAGCTCAAGAAGTACGAATGGCACGGAGGTGAGGGTCACTGGAATCGTGCACCAGGACCGGAGTTACAGCAGAGCGATCCATGTGTTGGCATGAGTGCAAAAAAAGAATATTTGTTGGAAATTCAAAAGATCTTAAAATATTTGTTGTTGGAACCAATCCTAAACCAGTGGCATTTGGCTAGAGTGTTCCAGGTGAACAAATCCGCTAGGGGGCAGCAGAGTCACTTCACACACTTCTACCTCTACCAGGATGAGTCTGGGCAGATTTCTCTTTGGCTTTCCTCTGTATTCCAAACCACAGACAGGCCCAGTTTTTCTTTGTCCGAGGCTCAAATAGGAGGTCCCTCTTCTTCAGCGACGTAGAAGGATTTAATGTTAAGCTGATTAAAACCAATAAAAACATATGAAGAAAGTTAATAAAAGATCGTTTGCTACTGAACACTGGAGTAGGTTTAAATCTCTCAACAGACTACTGGAAATGAAGAGACTTCCCTTAGCAACAAACAACATTGTACACAAAGCTAGGCAGTACCTTTTCCTGACATTCTCTAGTAGTGTGAGAGTCTCGAGAGTCAGACCTGCGCTCCCATGGGTTCTAAGCTAGTTTAGGACCAGGGGTGGGTAGTAATTCCTCCCACTGAGCATTAGTGGGAGTCCTGACTTTTCTGTACCTATAATTCCCTCCATCATATTCCTACCTCGCAACTTTGACAGTGTGGCTCCGGTTTAGTAGTGCCTCTTTAGTTAGTGAGAGAGACTCAACTGAAAAATTTTTTCTTGCTTTCTATCTTCAAAAGTATGTATTACTAATCCACTCAACTTTTAGATTCTCCAGAGAAAACTCTTTCCTCGGAAAGGTAAGAGGCTGAAGAAAAGGTAGCTAAAATTCGTTTCATTTTTGGGTTCTGTAGACGCAGCAGCAGCCACAACAACGGATGCAGGCAAACGAGCTCTTCACCAAGATTTGAAAGAGCCCTTCAGGAATCTTCGTTTATAATTGTGGCCCGATTCTTAGGGGGCACTTTACAGCTGAACATCTCCGCGAGTTCTTCCTCGGGTGAGCCTCCTGCCTCGCTCTGTTCCATCCGATACATGCCCCCAACCCTCACACTACGGTTTATTTGCTGATGTCTATTTAATGACACCTGCCAGGCTTGAGAAATCTCAATGATTAAGAATTATAATAAGATAAGAATTATAATGATTAAGAATCTTCCTGGATTCTTTTTCGTTTTAGAAAATAAAAATGATTCTTTTCAATTCTCAGTATACCTGCAGGAGCTTGATACTGAGGGTTGGAAGGAAATGGCTGTAATGATAGCAACTGAGTGCCTCAGCAGGCAGCGATCTGGGTGTGTGTTGGGAGGCTTGGGTGGCTTGTTATGCTTATTTATGGTTAACTTAGACCACAAGCCTAAACTCTGTTGTCTGTTATAACATGGGCTCACATGATTGTTCTGTATATCCCTCTGCATATATTAAGGAAGAATTATACCACCTGTAACATTTCCTTCCCCCAACTAATGTGTAAGGAGCTAGAACAAAGCTTGTCTAGATTTCTCTGAGATTTACTTTATGCTTTTTAATTGTGCAGATGTGTTCGCATCTCCATTGGGTATGAATATGTGAATGCTGTGGCCAAGAGGACAGCAGTGTCAGAACCCCTTCAGTTGGAGCTACGAGTGTTTGTGAGGGGCTCAACTAGGGTGGTGGAAACTGAACTCGGGTCCTCTGAAAGAGCAGTATGTGCTCTTAACCACTGAGCTGTCTCTCCAGCTCCTGTATATTTCTAATTAATCTTTGAGATTATTATTCTTTCCACCAAACTATAGGACTCACCAGGATTCATGGGAGAGTGGATGGCCCCAGCTGTTGGGTTTTGAATTCTTCTACTACTGTTTTTTTTTTTTTCCTAAGAAAGGCTTTACTGTAACCAAGGCTGCATGTTCTATTGACAAGGAAAGAATCAGAGGAGAAACAAGAGACACGGCAATGGTCTGGAGTCTAATTAATACTGCCACCAGCTTCTATGTCCTTAGCAGTGGAGTTCTTTTCTTTAATAAGTGGAAGAGATGAGATTTTTATTGAACTGATGATCTTTTATATGGAGATGGAAAATGGGAAGGCAGCAATAGGTGGGGAAGTGAGGGTGGATGATATGCAAATACACACCTTCCCAGGACCAGTTAGATGAAGCAGATGAAGATAGTATCCCACAGCGGAGATACTACCGGGCAGTGAGGACGATGGATGTAAGCACATCTAAAGCCAGGAAGATCAAACTGGTGGCCACGGACACAATCTATTCAAAGTATTTGTTCTGTGATATGCCGAGGTAACTGGGTCCGCCTAGGAAGATGGCACCAATCTGATGAGAGATAGTCTGAGGAGAATTTGTATTTGGAGGACACTATGTTCTAATTTCAGTGCCCTGGAGGATCTTCGGAGCGGCTCGGCTAAATTTAGGTTGTGTCTTTTTAATTACCACRTCACCATTGGGCCCCCATTACCTCCTCTGAATGATGGCTTTGTTCATGTTTCACTTAAGGGTAATGAACTGCTTGCTTAATCTAGTTCCATCATTCAACTTTGTCCCAAGGAGATTCTTTATAGACAATTTCCATTTTAATCAGAAGTGAATGGAACCGTCGCCTTGAAAGTGGACCAACTGTGGGCTTACTAGAAATTTTTATCAACTTTGATCTTTATCCAATTTAACTTTCTGCCAATGCTTCTAGTAATGTTCTTTAGCCTGAAGAAAGCAGAGCTCACAGTGCGGCAATTCCCTACAGCCCCCCAAGTTGTAGAAGAAGAGTGGGTGGAGCTGGTTGAGAGGACAGAGAAAAAGAAAGAGACAGGGACAATATTGGTTGGTCTATGTGGCAGTGGAGAGCTGGGAAAATTTCCAGAAGAATCTGAAACTAATCCTCAACATGACTCTGTGTGGAGACTCCTTTTGGCTAGCCAAAGCAATATTGCGCAAACACGGGCTTCCCTGAGGGTTAAGGTCAAAAAGCTTGATGGCAGCCCGGGCTGAGTGGGATTGGCGTGGAGAAGAACCAGGCGTTGCTTAGCTCAGGAACAGGCCTAACAACTCTATGGAGATCTTGGCAGTCAAGCCGATGGCTGGGCGGCCAGCAAAGCCTTCTGTTGTTCAGCTCGTGCTGACCACAGCATGGGCTTTACATTTATAGCTTCCAGATTGCCTCTCTGGCCTTTGAAGAGGAGCAGTTAGGATGCCGGCAGACCCTTCTGTGTTTATGCACCATCTTCTGCTCTGTCCAGGAGCCCTGACACACACACCCCGCCCCGCCCCTTCCTGTCCTCTGAGTCATCTTCTGCAGTTAGATTTTTCCATCCAGCTATCTTTACAGATCTCCAAACTCCCCCAGCTCCTTGTCTGTTTCTTTCCTTTCCTTTCAATAACTTTGTTGAGACTGAATTGCATAGTAAATGTCACATACTTAAAGTGTAGAATGTCATAAGGTTTGACATATGCATTTACTCAGGGAAATTATCAGCTCAATCACATCTCTCACCCTGAAAGTTTCACAATGCCCAGCGGGGGTGGGGGTGGGAGGGTGGGGGGTGGGGGTGGGAGTGGGGAGATATCTTTATCTTTGCTAGGGTTTTATGTAAATGAAAGCTTTTTCCCCCCTTTTCCTTGTCTGGTTTATTTCACCCAACACAAATATTTATAGATTCATCCACACTGTTGTGATCTAAGGTTCATTCTATTTTTTTATTGCTGAGAGATAATTAATCCATTTCTATGGATATGCCATAATTTTTATGCTTATGTATTGAGCAATCATTTCTTTTGTTTTGTAAATCCAGAGTTTTAAAATCTGGAAGAGCTTTGCAGATCACTTATGCAAGAACATCATTGTACAGATTGGTTAACGGAGGCCAGGACACTCTTTACGACTTGGTGGTGATTTCTTGAGTTCCAGTAATAAGATGGGCCCTCAAGATGCACACTTGTCAAAATGGCTTCTGATATGCCAACCCAGGTCAACGGTGGATGAGATAAACCAAGTAATTTGTTTTTTTAGACAATTTGTGTTATGTAGGCCAGACTGTTCCAGCCTCCTCACTGCTGAGATTATAGGGATATGACACCACCACCCCCTCCCCTAACTAGCTGAAATTATTTGTTCAAATGCATAAAGGTTAGGAGCCAAGTCAAAATAGTATATATTCAAAAATAGTATATAGTCAAAAGTATGTACTATTTTTGAATTTTACGTTCAGATTGCCTTTCCTTACATTGTGTTAAGACCTGTAGCATCAAACACATGAAGTTCGATGCCGTCTGTAACATGAATCATTTTGCCATCTGAGGAAAAGTCCATATTGGGATTCTGGGACTCTGAACTACACTAATAGCAAGCCCCTCCTCCTCTTTATTTCTTTTTTGTTGATGTTGATGTTGTTACTGAAGAATCAGTATGAAAAGCAGCAAAGTAAGACAGTCCCTTGTGATTAGAATAATTTTACTTTAACAAATAGCCCCTCCACCAGAAGTCTCCTGATGTCATTGTATTTTAATACAACTTTGCCTAACAGTGTTGTTAGTATTGGTTTCTCTTTCTTAATTTTATGAATCACTACTTCATAGGCTTGAGGTCTCAGTGACCTCAAACTTCAGATACACCTGGAGCTAAGCAGTCCACACAGAGGCAAGGACAACACAGCACAGGATGCACCTAGACCAGGCCGCTGACCAGAGCTGACAACGACCACAGATGTTATTCTGGAAATCTTTCTCCTTCCCCTTCTTTCACTCTTTCTGTGTGTGTGTGTGTGTGTTTGTGTGTGTGTGTGTGTGCGCGCGCGCGCGCGTGTTTGGGGAGGAAGCTAGTAAGGCTAACTTGGCATGTTTCCTTAGCATTCATAACTTCAAAGACCTTGGGGTTTCCTACCTCCAAAACTGAACTCAACCAGACTGAACCCCAGCCGGCATCTACTAGCTGAGGATGCTGCCTCCTCTGTGTAGAACTAGTTATGAAAGGGGACCAAGGCTGTGAGAGCCCAAGAGCCAAGAAAGCCCTTGCAAGAGGAGGGGAACGTGGCTCCAATGCACCCTGTCAGAACAAACAAAAATTTTAATTCCCTTTGATAATTTAGGTATTTTCTTAACAATACTTCCCAGATCTCACCTGGGCAATTTAAACAYGTTTGCTACCTTCGAAGACCCAGRATGAAAGCGAGTTTTGTCTCAGTGGATGAGATGAAATCAGACCTCTTTGACCATCCTTGGGCAGAGCTGCYGGGAGGCTGCGCTGCACACTCAGGCCTCCTGGGCTTCTGGTTACTGGATATGGCATTCCTTGTCTTTATTATTAGATCGTCATTGTGAGCTACAAGCTCCTAAGCATCCCCTGCCACTCCTGTTTCCATTTTCAGCGTTAACTGTGGCATGAAGGGCTATGTCTTTGAGTCACAAGCTTGGTAATGAGACAGAAGATTAGTAATTAGACAGAAGTTCTAATCTGTGCTCACTTAGTGCTTGTGGGCCCTTAGGCGAGTCGTTTAACCTTTCTGAGTCTATTCCTCATCTGTAACGCGGTAATGATGATAATAATGGGCACACTTGTGAGTGGCTGTAGGGATTAAAGATAACATCAATAAACTGCCTGGTGAGGAACCTCAGACTTGCAGAGGCACAGGGGACAGAAACTTCCTAAGCYCTCAGTTCAACTGGCCAGGGGAGGACAGAGCCCACACGRGCAGGTAGCTTCCCACGTGAGTTGGGCTCTTTCTGTGTTTCGTAGCCTCATACTTCGTGTCTGCCAAACCTAGCTGCTGTAATCATGGATTTTGAGGTTTGGGAGCATTTATGAGAATCCTAAAGCTAACCTGGTTGGGTGTTGACTTGAGAAAGAGCCCTGGTAAATTTGCAAGGCTAGCTATTTAAATGTTACTGTATTTGCGGCACAATTACAGAAAGTGTCCATGCACAGAATGATAAGTGGTTTCCACATGTGTGACAAGGAAATTAATCTTGTTACCTTATGGTCACACTTCTATGACAATACAATTTTACTTTGCAAAACTGTATATCTGTGTTTGCGTGCAATATACATACTCCTTGATGGCTTATTTCTGTGCCCAACCAAAACCAAGTACAATAACAACCGTCTCTTTACAGTCCGGCTTGTTATTTCTCACCCGAGTTATGACAGACGCGCTCACTGTGAGTTCTGTTCTCTGGTAATGAGAGACTGTGACAGACATTAACAGAAGAGGCTTCGAGTGGAAGGCTCCCCAGATTTTCTCAYGCCTCCTTCTAAATTTGATCTGTTCCAATGTTTGTAGTCTTATTATTATAGTGTTGGAGTGGAGAAGTGTCATATTGAGAAAGAAGAGAGGAATCTAACAATGAGAAAACAGCTGTCAAGACAAATTCAGAAGAAGTGTTCTAATGCTTGGGGAACGTTTAGAGAGTTTGCTCTTGGCATTGTTGCCTATAATCAGTAATTAGCAACGCATCGATATGGCATTTGTTAAATTCCTCCATTATAGGTAAGGACTATTGAAACTGCATTAAGCCAGTGAGAAACACACTGTTACATTCACTGTAGAATAAATTTCAGGCTCAAGGAGGAGGTGCTTTGCCTGAAGCCAACTGGTTCTTGGGAATCAATAATCTCATTAGACCCAGGAGAGCAGATCCCTAGGCTTAACAGAGTGGTCGGTTCAGTTACCGCAGCACATCTCCCCGTAGGCACCCTCCTTAGTGGAGAGATAAAGGTTTTTATTTTATTTTTACTTTTTCAGTGCTTAAATTTGAAATAATTTAGAAGTTGTCTTCCAAATGCTGGGCCTGTAGCTGA
>BDUI01000389.1:243179-263064 GCA_002335545.1 Apodemus speciosus | reverse complement strand
TTTTCAGCATAAAGGGTAACAGCAGGCAGACTGTAGGGTTGACTGCACCGGGGCCTGTTGGAAAGTACAGGATTCTGAATGTGCCACCAGAGTAAAAAAAGCTTTYCTACTGTGGGTAAGAATCATTTTCTTTCAAGGTTAATACAGTGAGGTGGATGGAATACCTGGTGCAGTAGGTATTTTCCACAGGAAGTAAGGAATAATGTTGTTTAGTTTATGCCTTTTACTTCTGACTTAGTCTAGCATTCAAGAAAGGGACGGAGTGTATGTAATGAACAGTTTCCATGGGATGTCACATTCCTTAAATCTTCAAGTATGCCTTCTGCTAGAAATGAAGATAGGTCATTAGTTTGTAGATTAACACATCATCCAATAATTGTCTGCAAATGTTAGTAAGTGCCAAATTCTGTACTTGTATTCATTTTCAGAAAAAAAAAATTCATGAGATTTTTGTATAAGGTCCACAGTCAGATGCAGAGGCTGCCAGAGCTTGCCAGCAGAGCTGGAAGGGCCCAGTGGTTGGTTACAGTACCTGAGAATGTAAAGTGACTTAGCAGTTTGGCAGGTCATGATGAAATTACATTAAACCAGGTAAGTTCAAGGTCCCTGAACTCCAGTACATACAAGTAGTTTCTGAGATGTTTTGGCAGTGCTTTTGTTACTAACTAGGACAAAGCCAGTTCTAGAGGCCCTTTTTCAAGTCCAGAATTTTTGACTCAAGTTTTCTGCAAGTGAAGTTTTCTTACAGGTTCTGTAGGAGCCTGAGGAAGCTGGCCAATGCTGAGGCAGCTTCTGCTACTGAGCAGAGAACTGTACGTGGCCTTGTTTCCAAGAGAGCCTCCATCCACTGAGGCATGTAGAGCGAACTGCAGACTTTGGAAGGTGATTGATGACAGTATGCTATTTCCACGGAAGTGCTCTGCAGATTCTCAACACACTGGAGGGGTCTCCCGAGCTGAACTACTTACAGCATTTTAGTTTCTAGTGCACTTGGAGGAACCAAACCCTTTACAAAGCAGTGCACAAACTAGAACATCTCTACACACCATCCTTTTTTTGTGTGTGTAGATAATGGCAACTACTCTTCATCCACTGACTGAAGCTTTCCACATTTCTCTGAAAGGCTTGAAGTTACTATTTTATTGCCCTTATTTCCAAGTTCAGAGGGAGACACTGGTTCATCCGATTCATAGTCTTCAAATGAGCTGAAAAGATAAAGCAAAATTAGTTGATTTAAAAAAATTAGTTTATAAACATTTGAGTACACACTAATATAGCAATGCAGAGATTTTATGAATGGCTTGAAAATCCACCCTTAGCATGAATATAACTGAGCTGCTCTGAAGAGGGCACAGTCTAGAGCACAAAACTCCCTGCTCCCTAAAGCTCAAGTCCATGTTAAGGTCTGTTGAAAAGCTGAGTTAGAAGCTTTTCACATGTTTACACTGGTGTTTGTACACAGGGGAGCTTTTTATCACTCACTGACTTGTACTACAGCCTCTCTTTGCCCCTATTGACACATTTAGATATGGCTGTTGCCGACATCAAAGCCACTTGTGGATTCTCCTCCATTCTTATTAGAAGAATTCTAATTTCCTTTGAAGCCTGCTGATAGCCTTGAAATGCTGTCTCCCAGGTTCAATATTTATTTTTTGTGAATGATGGTTGCCTGCTGATACTGATTTGAGCCTAGAAAAATACATAAGGTCATTGGCTGAATCATGTTCTATGTTAACAGTGCTTGACATCACTGCTGTAGCTTAGGAGCTTTTACTTGTTAGAGAAGTGCTTTTCTTCTGGAACCACATATCCAACCCCTGAACGGTTTTTGTTTTTTATGTGTCTGAGTGTGCGGCCTGCGTGTATGCATGTGTACCATGTGAGTGATGCCCGTGGAAATCAGACGAGGACACTGGATCCCTTGGAATTGGATTACAAATGACTGTTAGTTGCCATGTTGGTGTTGGGAACTAAACTTGGGTTTTTTGTAAAGGCAAAAAGTGCACATCACTGAGCCATTATTCCAACAGCCCCTTCCCTCAAAACCCCCAAACATAATTGAGTAGAGAAACATTTTTAAAAAAGGTGTCTACCTAATGTTTAGAAAAACTTCCCTGTGATTCCAGCTCATGGTGATGCTTAAACCTGTTCACTGCAGAAACCCTACCTATATTCTTGTTTCTATTCCATTATCCCATCCTTGAGGTGTCGTGGATATGTCATGGCAGTGGGCTACGCTGGTAAGCTTGCTTTACAAGGTGTGGAGTGGTATCAAAGCTAATTCTAACAATGACAAATCAGGACTGCTTATTCCTATCAAAATGGGAGATCTTCCCTGGTCTCTMTTATGTTCAAGTTGCTAGTGTCTTTAATACCTCAGTGCAAGTCTGAGAAAAAGGCCTATTTCAGACTTAAGTCAGAAGTGATACTAATTCAGTAAATGTCTGAACCATAATTGCTGAGCTTGAACCAAATGTTGGGATACATTGTAATAGGAATGATTGAATGAAATGGAACCAGCCTCTTCTAGCTCTGATGGCCAGGTAGAAATAACCAGGAATGATGGCTAAAGYGTTAAAATGTGGGTTCTGGAGCCAAGACTCTTAAGGTCAGATTCTAATCTGGGTCTGATCAGATGTGACTTGGGACATGTTACCTGATCCTACATTAGTATCTGCCTCATGAGCGCTCACCACAAGCTGGAGGTGATCAGGGTCTAATACATCAGAAACTACTAAATGTAGCTTATGTTTTCATARAGAAGTACTAGGGCTTTCCTGATCATGATTGTGACACATAACCCTACTGAGGGCAAGATTATTTGTGAATAAAAACAACCCCCTTTTCGCAACACCCGTACCAGCCAGGTACCACACCATTCCAGCACTCTGGAGGCAGGGGCATACCTTGGTATACATTGTTGAGTTCCAGGCCAGCTACGCAGGACTCCAAACCAAAAGGATTGGCTCAATAACTGTCCTTTTGGTTAGTGCTGTGGAAACCTAGTCGGGCAATATCTGGAGAAACATTTGACTCAACTGAGGATCCGGTGGGCATCTAGTTAGAACAGTCTAAGGATAGAACTAAGCTTGCGCACTGTCCGAGAGGCCACCTTATGGTCATCCAGCTTAAAACTAGTGGGGTTGTTAGAGCCTGATCCCAGCATTGTGAGGTAGACTATGGACTAAACTCATTTGTACTCTGGGCAACCTTGGTCTTTTTCATGTTTACACACCATTTCTGTGTGCTAAACCTGTGTCCAACCTCAGCCTCTGGACACACTGAAAGCCCTTGTACATCTGGCTGCCTAGTAGATGACTTTTCTAGGATGATAGCATGCCTAAACCTGAACTCACTCTCCTCTGACCTCTTTTCCCTATATTAGTGAGCCACGTATCCCAACAGTGACCTTTTCAATAGCCAGAATCCCAATAGTGACCTTTTCTTCCTCCCATCTTTGAATCTAGGTACTGGATTTCTTGGTTTTTCTTCTGCCATGGAGCCCTTGCTGCTGTTAGACCCAGACATGTTTGGGATTAGTTACAGTCTTGGGGTTTAGTGCCACTCTTTCCCAGTTACCCGACATACATGTCCTGGCACTTGTGTTCCGTGTGTTTATCTGAGATAAAGTATTCTTCAGTCTAGGCTACAGGGCTATRTAACTCAYGGATATYAGTGCTTCCTGCTCTTGCAGAGGATCAGAGTTCTCGGCATCCATTTTGGGTGGCTTATGGCTACCTGTAACAGCACCTACAGAAGATTTGACAGCCTCTTTGGCCCCCATAAGTACCTGTAGGTGTGCATTCTCTTCTCTTCTCCTCTCCTCCCCTTATCCCCCATCTCCAGTACTTAACAGTAGAAGCAGGTAGGTCTACTGAGGTCTAAGCCAGCTGGGACTACATAGTGAGACCCTGTCTCSATAAAGCCAATTGCTTTAGAGGTGTTATCTGTTCAACCATTTTTGAATGAGCAGGGGACTCAGGATGAAAGCAGATCACAATTCAGTATTCACAAGCATACTTACAAGTATTCACAAACAGCAGCTTTCTTAGGGATACTTGTTAGTACAGAAGTATAAAGGCAGACAATGCTCAAAATTCTGTCAACACTAGCTTTCCTGAAGTTTCCACTCAAANAGAAGTACTAGGGCTTTCCTGATCATGATTGTGACACATAACCCTACTGAGGGCAAGATTATTTGTGAATAAAAACAACCCCCTTTTCGCAACACCCGTACCAGCCAGGTACCACACCATTCCAGCACTCTGGAGGCAGGGGCATACCTTGGTATACATTGTTGAGTTCCAGGCCAGCTACGCAGGACTCCAAACCAAAAGGATTGGCTCAATAACTGTCCTTTTGGTTAGTGCTGTGGAAACCTAGTCGGGCAATATCTGGAGAAACATTTGACTCAACTGAGGATCCGGTGGGCATCTAGTTAGAACAGTCTAAGGATAGAACTAAGCTTGCGCACTGTCCGAGAGGCCACCTTATGGTCATCCAGCTTAAAACTAGTGGGGTTGTTAGAGCCTGATCCCAGCATTGTGAGGTAGACTATGGACTAAACTCATTTGTACTCTGGGCAACCTTGGTCTTTTTCATGTTTACACACCATTTCTGTGTGCTAAACCTGTGTCCAACCTCAGCCTCTGGACACACTGAAAGCCCTTGTACATCTGGCTGCCTAGTAGATGACTTTTCTAGGATGATAGCATGCCTAAACCTGAACTCACTCTCCTCTGACCTCTTTTCCCTATATTAGTGAGCCACGTATCCCAACAGTGACCTTTTCAATAGCCAGAATCCCAATAGTGACCTTTTCTTCCTCCCATCTTTGAATCTAGGTACTGGATTTCTTGGTTTTTCTTCTGCCATGGAGCCCTTGCTGCTGTTAGACCCAGACATGTTTGGGATTAGTTACAGTCTTGGGGTTTAGTGCCACTCTTTCCCAGTTACCCGACATACATGTCCTGGCAATTGTGTTCCATGTGTTTATCTGAGATAAAGTATTCTTCAGTCTAGGCTACAGGGCTATATAACTCACGGATATTAGTGCTTCCTGCTCTTGCAGAGGATCAGAGTTCTCGGCATCCATTTTGGGTGGCTTATGGCTACCTGTAACAGCACCTACAGAAGATTTGACAGCCTCTTTGGCCCCCATAAGTACCTGTAGGTGTGCATTCTCTTCTCTCTCCTCTCCTCCCCTTATCCCCCATCTCCAGTACTTAACAGTAGAAGCAGGTAGGTCTACTGAGGTCTAAGCCAGCTGGGACTACATAGTGAGACCCTGTCTCSATAAAGCCAATTGCTTTAGAGGTGTTATCTGTTCAACCATTTTTGAATGAGCAGGGGACTCAGGATGAAAGCAGATCACAATTCAGTATTCACAAGCATACTTACAAGTATTCACAAACAGCAGCTTTCTTAGGGATACTTGTTAGTACAGAAGTATAAAGGCAGACAATGCTCAAAATTCTGTCAACACTAGCTTTCCTGAAGTTTCCACTCAAACACCAGAGCTGCTGTTGGGATATACATGGTGTGACAGGACTATTACGTAGTTTCAGGTGTTGACTGAGAGTTGTGGCTTAAGCCAAGTTTCTGAAATTCTGATTATTTATAGAAACAAATGGCTAGAATATTTGACTCAGGGCTTGCTGTGGGAAATCTCAGACATGGTGGGTACAAACACAGAATGCTCACTAGTTCTTTATTTGGGAATTTAGGAACCTTTTATAATCCAGAAGTAGAAGTGTGAATTATATTTTAACTTTCTTGAGACAGGGTCTCTCATGTAGCCCATGAGACCTCAAACCCACTCCAAATCCTCCTACTTCTACCCTCTTTTTAGTACTGGGAATTCAGGCAGGCACTACCACAGACAGCTTTTGCAATAACTTGGGGGAGCTTTGTGTATGACAGGCAAGCACTCTACCAACTGAGCCACATCCCTAGCCTTATCTCTTAAAGTTTCTTACTGATTAGCCTTGGCTGGGCTGAAGGAGAGAACTGACATGCTTAGGCTGACTCTGACCTTTACATGTGTGTCATGACACACACACACACACACACACACACACACACACACACACACACACACACACACACAAATGCAATAAAAGTTCCTAATGTCTACCATCTCACTTTCCTGACTCAGAAAGTTGATCTGCCTTAAGAACAGGCAGTGGTGGCGCACGCCTTTAATCCCAGCACTTGGGAGGCAGAAGCAGGTGGATTTCTGATCTGAGTTCGAGGCCAGCCTGGTCTACAGAGTGAGTTCCAGGACAGCCAGGGCTGTACAGAGAAACCCTGTCTCGAAAAACCAAACTAAAAAACCCAAACAAAACAAACAAAAAACAAAAACTGCCAAATCGAAAAGTGTTAAAATATTGTTTCTATTTTAAATGAGTGTTCTGTGTGCATGTTACTGTATGTGCACAGAGGCCAGAAGAGGGTGCAAGATCCCCTGGCTCTGGAGTTTTAGATGGTTGTAAGTAACTACGTAGGCGCTGGCAACCAAATCTGTGTCCTCTATTCCTGGACTATAAACTACCTAAATGGACAAGTTACTGCTTTAGGAATTATTCTAAAGCATTAAAGTCAGTTTTTGAATGCTAGCAACATTGTTACTTAGGTGTACTGAAGTGTAAATAATAGTTATCTATATTGCTTGCCCAAAGGTGTTTTTAAAACTATGTGTGTGTATGCATGACTGGCATGTTTGTAGTAATGTGGAGGTCAGAGGACAACTCTGTGAAGTTGGTCTTTTTCTTTCCACCTCTGTGTGGGTTTTGGGGAATCAAACACAGGTCTATAGACTTTACTAAGCACCTTTACCTGCTGACTTATCTTGATGCTCCCCACACCTGCATTTAATTTAGATGTGTAGCTGTCTGGGTGCCCACACCTGTGCATGTGAAAACCAGAAAAGGGTGTTGGTGTTCTCTTCTGTTACAATCTACATCTTTCTGTGAGACAGTGTCTTTCCCTGAAATTGGGGCTCCATTTTCTGTGCTAGGCTGGAAGCCAGCAACCTGCTTCAGAGCTCAGGTTACAGGCCTTTTTGGGAACACTTGTCTTATTGTGCAGGTGTTAGAATTCTAACTTTGTTGTAAAAACCATAAGGATGCTAATTATAAATAATTGTATAACATTTCCTCTGGTCTTTCTGGGTCATTCCTGGTTTGAATTTTTATGATGGTCTTTGTTGTGCTAGTTCATCCRCTAGCCATGTTTATCTGCAGTGTCTGCAGCCTCAGGCCTGGAGTCATTTATCTGCTGTGAGGTAGAGCTTGACAAAAGGGCAACCCATGACTATTAGAAGCTTATGAATTTTAAGTACTTTTGGAAGGTTGTATGTTCTGGGATTGGTAAAGACATCTTTGTTGTGGGATTGGGTGGAATACTGTTGCTCTCACAATTTACTGTTTATACAAACAGATAGTTACTGTATCAATGATGCCATGCCCTATGCTCTAGGAATGAAGCAAACAGCCTGGGTGATGAATGCTACTTGCAGCTGACTAAACTCTACTGGAAGAGGCTAGGGAAACATGGTCATGGTCATTGAAGCACAGATGTAAATAGCCACTTCTTTTTATTACAAAGAACTTGGCTCAAAGATTTTATACACATTGTTGTCTCTTATTGTGCTGGTGGCACCAATTGATTCTGTGAAACATGGTTTTGCAGACTGAGGCAAAGAAATGCCTCTTGGAAGCTTTCCAGAACACCTCCATTCAAAAGCCAAAAAATCTCACTGGCAGCCTGCTTTATTTTCTAAAATTTCCCCTATTCCTAGTAGCCAAGACTAAGAGACTAAGAAAAACCAAGCAAATAGGTGTAAAGAATTCTTCTTTGAAGTAAGTCACTGACCAAAACCCTCTATTCTTAGAACTGCATCACTTTGCCTTAGTAATTTACATAATTACATTAATCTCCCAACGGAATGTAAACTTTTATGGCTGTGTTAATGAGAGTGGCTCTGACATTGCAATATGAAAAGCACTGACTGACCACAGTAATCTCAGGTTTCCATAGAGAAGGCTAGGTGTCAGTTAAGTTACTCAAAGAATCTCATTAAGACCTAGGGGGTCTGGCCTAACGTCCTTTGAAGTCTCTCTTAGGACTGAAGCTTGTATCAGGAAGATGGATGTTATCTATGTTTGAACTTTTAATAACGTCCTTTGAAGTCTCTCTTAGGACTGAAGCTTGTATCAGGAAGATGGATGTTATCTATGTTTGAACTTTTAATTTGTTACACGGAAACGTTTTACCTAGTTGATTTTACATTTCCTTATAGCAAATGGTTGTGCTGATTGTTTTTTGTGCCTGCTTTACTGGATACATCCTTTGAAATGTAAAAATCTCATGCTTAAAATCCCCTGGCTCAGAGCAGCCTATTACACTCAGATACCAAGCTACTTCTGCATTCTGGTGTCTGTTTGTCGCTTGCTGAATCTGTGCCTTCCTGCCTCACCAAAGAATCCCGGTTCTCTGCAGCTACAACTCCAAGTTGAGTCCTGGTCTGTAGCATTCTTGTTCTCCTCCTCTTCCTCCTTTTCTTCTCCTCCTCTTTTGTTTTTTGTATGGTGTTTCAAGACAGGGTTTTCTCAGTGTAGCCCTGGCTGTCCTAGAAGCCATTCTGTAGACCAGCCTGGGATCAAACTCATGGAGATCTGCCTGCCTCTGCCTCCTGAGTGCCAACACCCCCTGGCTATACATTGTCTTCTTTAAATCCTCAAATAGCTTGGTGTTACGGAGGTTTCATTGTGGCGAGGGCTCCTGTAGCTTGGAAACCTGGGATCAGACTAGTAAATGGTGGAGCAAGGATTTGCGCTTAGTATTGCCTGACTCCAAATTTCATGTGTGTGTTGTTATACTCCAACTTTACCCAGCGTAGTCACAGCTAATGTTCCCAGTAGCTGGATGCCAGGCGTTTCCATGCACTGTCACTGATTGTCACAGTAACTTTGGAAGGTACTTCTGACCCTGAGCTGAAGGAGTCAGGTGACCTGCACAGCTGGCGACTGGGCCAGCTCCGAGTGGCTCCTAAGCCTCTTAACTTTCTTCCTTTTTCTAATATGGATCTGGCAGTTTTTGTGTGACATTTATTCCTGACTTATCTCTATTTCTTCTTGAGGTGAAGCCCTTGGATTTTTAGGCATAGACCCAGTTAGTTGTTAATCCTGTGCGACAGGCCTTCCTTTTCCTTTGCTAACATTCTAGCACTTGTTGTCCAGGCTGCTCTCTTCTCTTCCCTAGAGAACTCAGCACCCACATGTGTTCTCTGTAAGCCTTATCTCCCACCACATGAGACGAGAGGTCTGTGACAAGAATGTCTCGTATGTACTGGTTGAATTTCACTACAGCTGGTGACTGCATTGCCTCTCAAGACCCTTGACCTGTTTTCCTGCCTCCTCTTCCTTCACCAGCTTCCCCGGCCTCCCTTTTCCTCCTGTGTCCTTGCCTAATCTTCATTTCAAGCACACTGGTACTCCTTAGTTTGATCACAACTTGAAAATATTTTTGCTTGTTCCAACGATATTTTCTCTTTAACTGRTACTAAATTTCTCTTGTATTTACTCATAGTAGGTATTTAGACCTGATGTTCCCCAAACCCTTTCTTTAAAGCAGGTTAAAAAAATGGAGTTGGGAGGAGTGCTAAAAAATGGGCTGGAGAGATGGCTCAGAGGTTAAGAATGGTTCCTGCATTACTTATTGGAGGACCGGTGTTTGGATCTCAGCACCCACGTTGAGTGGTCACGTATGTCTGGTAATCCCAGCCCCAAGGAATATACCACCACCTTCTGTTCTCTGTGCGCACACACACACACACACACACACACACACACACACACACACAGACACACACACACAGATAAACACATACAAAATAAAACAGGCTTGGTGGTGCATACCTTTAATACCAGCACTTGAGAACAGAAACAGGTGGATCTTTGAGTACAAGGTCAGCCTTGGCCAGTTCCAGGCAAGCCAGAATTGTCTGGCATGGGGTCTGGAACTGAATGCTGGTCTTCTGCAGGAGCAGTATGTGCTCTTAATCCCTGCAAGGATGTTTGTTTGTTTTGTTTTGAGAGATTTATCTGGGTTACAACTATTAGTAGTTCATTCCTCTTATTTTCTGGGAATTAACTGATATCAACAAACTGTTGTTTGTATATAATTCAGAGGTAATGTTTGAAAAAGAACTGTTTCCCATTGGTTCATATATTGAATTCTTGGACTTCACGCTTCCTTGCTATGACAGACTTTTAGATCTCTGGAATCATAAGGCAAATTAAACTCCTTTTTCTATAGGTTGGTTTTTATCACAGCAACAGAAAACTGTTATATTTCATTACATAAAATTTCCTTTTTGGGGAGTGGAGGATTGCCAGGGACAAATCTCAGGACTCTGCACATGATACATCACTGAGCTTCCTCTCAGCCCACAAAAGCTTATAGTATTTCACTGTTCACTGTATATAGGTCTCATTTATTTTCATGATTTGTTCTCTGTAAGAAGTAAATATTTTCATAAATGAACTCCAAAATGTGTTATTTGAACCTCACATTTTGAAAAGATGCAGAATTCTGAATTCAAAGTTTTCTTTTAAAAAACGATTTATTTATTTTTTTGTGTGCGTGTTTTGCCTATGGGTAAGTGTACTACTGTGTGCAGTGCCCTTAGAGGCCAGAAGAACACATTGGTTTCACTGGGATGAAAGACAGTTGTGAGTTCCATGTAGGTGCTGGGAACTGAACCTGGGTCATCTCAAAGAACAGCAAATGCTCTTTTAACTACTGAGCCATCTCTTCAGCCCCCAAAGTTATTTATGATGTTAAGCTTGACTGTCAGCTTGAAGGGACACACATCTCTAGGAATGCCTGGGAGGGCTAGGGGTGTGTGTGTGTGTGTGTGTGTTTGGTAAGCTGAGGTGATGTAAATGTCATATTACTATCCCATGGCTGGAGACCTGGACTGAACCAAAGGGGGCTGGAGCTGAGCAGTAACAATTATCTGTGCTTCCTGGCCAGGGACTCAGGGTTACTCTGCCTCTGGCTTCTGATGCCATGATGGACTAAACCACTTCGAGCTATGAGCCAAAATAAACCCTTCATTYTTTAAGTTGTTTTTGTAAGGTATTTGATCACAGAATGGAGGAAAGTAGTTAATACAATGTTGCTTAATTTCTTTCTGTATTCACTTTGTGGGTAATGTATTTCTCTTGCTAAAGATGTTCAGTTCTTTATTATTTTGTGTGGTGAACTCACATTCATGTAAGGGTTGACAAACTATATGATAAGCCAGCTCTGTCTTCATACCTGTTTTGGTTCAACCCATAAGCTAAGAAGAATACTTTTACCTTTTTTAATTTCAAAGAAAAATCACAGGAATATTTTGTGATGTGAAACACTATGCAATTAGTGCCTCTTGATTTATTTTTAAAGTTCTACTGGAATACAACGACATGTATTTGCTTATATTTTAATCTGCATCTGCCATGTAGTTGTAACAGGATCTACAAGATCTGACATACTTGTAACCAGGGCAGAGAAAGAAAAAAAAAATGCTGATTCCTGTTCCCATGTGTCCTTTGTTTGCTATATTTGCTAAAATTCTAGAAATTATTTCTATTGTTTTCTAGAGGTGCCTTTAAACCCCAGCATTTCAATAAAAATAACAAGTAATGTTTTCAACTGTGTCCATTCCCTTCAGTATCATGTAGCAGTTTTCATTAAAAACATGTACTTTCTGGGTATATGAGATGGATTAGTGATAAAAGACCCCTACTTCCAAGCCTTCCAACCTGAGTTTGATCTCAGGATCCTACAGGTTGCAAAAATCTGTCTAATCTTGATCTTTGATCTCCAGATGTGCACCATAGCATGGGAACCGTTAAAAACCAAAACCAAAAAAAAAGAAAAGCCAACAACAAAAGAACTTTCCCATTTCTAAGACACTAACTGCACTTTTTTTGGGGGGGGGGGCGTTAAGACAGGGTTTCTCCATGTAGCCCTGGCTGTCCTGGAACTCACTCTGTAGACCAGGCTGGCCTCGAACTCAGAAATCTGCCTGCCTCTGCCTCCCAAGTGCTGGGATTAAGGCATGCGCCACCACGCCCGACTACCAGCTGTAGCTCTTGTTTAGTGGTGTGGGAGCTGAAGACTGCAGCATGTATCCAGCCCACCTTCTTAATCAGCAGCTAGTCCGTACTGTTATTTTTTGGATGCTTTGTATCCTAATATGTATTCGGTGAATGCTTTATGAACAAAACTCACAAAGTTTCTTTTTCTTAATTAGAAACAACTTTACAATGTCTATAAATAACAGGATTCATTCCCCACCTCTGATTTTTTTGTCTCTAAAGTCTAATAATATTATCAAGAAAGCTTGCTTATTTATTTATGTCTATGAGTACACTGTAGCTGCCTTCAGACACTCCAGAAGAGGGCATCAGATCCCATTACAGACGGTTGTGAGCCACAATGTGGTTGCTGGGAATGGAAGTCAGGACCTCTGGAAGAGCAGTCAGTGCTCTCAACCGCTCAGCTATCTCTCCAGCCCCAAGAAAGTTTTTAAATTATTAATATTTTTGGTGGTGGTCATTACCCCATAACTGAACCGATTTAATAAGAAACTCTATCTCTGTTCATTCATTGATCTAAAAACGTTTGCTTTAATTATGACATCATTAGTTTATGCTGCATGGTCTGTGCTGCTGTGTATAAAACTATTTTAAGTTTGGCTTTACTATTCTAGGTGTTTAATTAATACTAGCTCTCCTAGTTGCCTTAGTAGATTTTTAGGGTATCTGCTGAGATGTGCTAATAAAACTTACATATATATTTTCTGTGCCTTCTTTCAGTTGTTATAAATTGTTACTGCTAAGATTTACACAAATTTTCCCTCTCTTTATCCTAATTTTCCTTACAGTGTATTTCCCAGCATATTGTATTTTATTTTCTATCTTTTTAGTATAGTAGTTCTCAACCTTCCTAATACGTTCTTCATGTTGTGGTGACCCCCCCCAACCACAAAATTCTTCTCATTGTTACTTAATAATTGTATTTACGATTATGAATTATAAATATTTGTGTTTTCAATGGGTCTCAGGTAACCTATGTGCCCTGTGAGAAAAGGGTCGTTCAGCCGGGTGGTGGTGGTGGCAGCGGCGCACGCCTGTWATCCCAGCACTCRGGAGGCAGAGGCAGGCAGATTTCTGAGTTCTAGGCCAGCCTGGTCTACAGAGTGAGTTACAGGACTGCCAGGGCTACACAGAGAAACCCTGTCTCGAAAAAACAAGAAACAAAAAACAAAAAAAAAAAACAAAAAAAAGAAAGAAAGAAAAGGGTCGTTCAACCCCCAGAGGAGTTCTGACAGGTTGAGAGCCTCTGTTGTATTTGGTTAGGCTTATTTTATATTTAAATTGATTGAACTTGTATTATTTGTTATTGTATGCTACTGCTGTAAGGCGACTGCAGGCAAGGTCCATTTGTACCTCCCTCCCTCGTCTTGTGATGTGTTTTTAATTAATTAAAACATTTACCAGGGCTACACAGAGAAACCTTGTCTCAAAATTTTTTTTCAAAAATTATTTTGTATGTATCGGTGTTTTACTTTTGTGTTTGTCTGTGTACTCCATGTATGCTGGGTCCTTAGAAGGTCAGAAGAAGGGCTGGGTCCCCTGGAACTGGAATTACACACAGTGATGAGCAGTCATGTCAGTGCTGGGAAGGAACCCAGGTCCTCTGTAAGAGCAGCTATAATCTTACCTGCTGAGCCATCACTTCAGCCCTGGTGACCTGTAGTCTTAAAGAGAGGAAATCAGGGACAATGATTCCCCTAGGAGTTCTTTTATTGTTGAGGATTGTTTTCTCTATCCTCAGTTTTTTGTTGGTCCATATGAAGTTGAGAATTGCTCTTTCCACATCTATGAACTGTTATAATTTTGATGGAAATTGCATTGAATCTGTAGATTGCTTTTGGTAAGATGACCATTTTCACTATGTTAATCCTACCGATCCATGAGCATAGGAGATCTTTCCATCTTCTGAAGTCTTCTTCAATTTCTTTATTCAGGGACTTGAAGTTTTGTCACACAGATCTTTCACTTGCTTGTTAGAGTTACACCAGGGTATTTTATATTATTTATGGCTATTGTGAAGGGTGTTGTTTCTCTAATTAATTTCTCAGCCCATTTATCATTTCTATAAAGGAAGGTTACTGATTTGTTAATTTTATACCCAGCCACTTGCTGAAGTTGTTTATCAGCTGTAGGTGCTTTCAGGTAGAATTTTTTTTAGGTTGCTTATATGTACTACATGTCATCTGCAAATATTGATACCTTGACTACTTCTTTCCAGTTCTCTTTCTTTGTTGGGTGTTTGTGTGATTTAGGTATCAGAGTAACTGTGGCTTCTCAGACTGAATTAAGTAGTGTTCCTTCTGTTTCTATTTTGTGGAATAGTTTCAGGAGTATTGTATTAGCTCTTCTTTGAAGGCATGGTAGAATTTTGCACTAAAACCATATGGCCCTGGGATTTTTTTGTTTATGAGGTTTTTAATGACTGCTTCTACTTCCTTAGGGGCTATGGTACTGTTTAGATAGTTTACCTGCTTTTTTGTTTTTTTTTTTTTTGTTTGTTTGTTTTTGTTTTCACCCCCAGACAAGGTTTCTCTGTGTAGCCCTGGCTGTCCTGGAACTCACTCTGTAGACCAGACTGGCCTTGAACTCAGAAATCCACCTGCCTCTGCCTCCCAAGTGCTGGGATTACAGGTGTGCGCCACCACCGCCTGGCTAGTTTACCTGCTCTTGATTTAATTTTGGTACCTGGTATCTGTCTAGGAAATCATCCATTTCATCTAGATTTCCCAGTTTTGTTGAGTATAGGCTTTTGTAGTATGATCTGATGTTCTTTTGAATTTCCTCAGTTTCTGTTGTTATGTCACCCTTTTCATTTCTGATTTTGTTAATTTCGACACTATGTGCCCTTTAGTTAGTTTGGCTAAGGGTTTTTCTATGTTGTTAATTTTCTCAAAGAATCAGCTCTTTGTTTTGTTGATTCTTTTTAACTTTCGAATTGATTTCAGCCTAGAGTTTGACTATTTCCACTTCTGGGCGAAATCACATCCATGACCTCAAGCTGTACAATAGAGCAACAGTGATAAAAACCGCATGGTATTGATACAGAGACAGAAAGGTCGATCAGTGGAATAGAATTGAAGGCCCAGAAGTAGACCCACACACCTATGGACACTTGATCTTTGGCAAAGAAGCCAAAACCATCCAGTGGAATAAAGAAAGCATCTTCAACAAATGGTGCTGGTCTAAGTGGCAGTCAACATGTAGAAGAGTGCAAATTGATCCATATTTATCACTTTCTACAAAGCTCAWGTTCAAGTGGATCAAGGACCTCAACATAAAACCAGATACATTGAATCTAATAGAAGAGAAAGTGGGACATAGTCTTGAATGCATTGGCACAGGGGAAAATTTCCTGAATAGATCACCAATGGCTCAGACTAATCAACAATTGACAAATGGGACCTCATGAAACTGAAAAGCTTCTGTAAGGCAAAGGACACTGTCAACAGTACAAAATGGAAACCTGCATATTGGGAAAAGATCTTCACCAATCCTACTTTTGGTAGAGGGCTAATATCCAAAATATATAAAGAACTCAAGAAGTTAGACTCCCAAAAAACCAAATAACTGAATTAACAAATGGGGTACAGAGCTAAACAGAATTCTTAGAAGAGGACTCTCAAATGGCTGAGAAACACTTAAAGAAATGTTCGTCATCCGTATAGTTATCAGGGAAATGCCAAATCAAAACAACCCTAAGATTCCACCTTATACCAATCGGAATGGCTAAGATAAAAAACTCAAGTAACAGCACATGCTGGTGAGGATATGGAGAAAGGAACACTCCTCCATTGCTGGTGGGACTGCAAACTGGTACAATTACTCTGGAAATCAATCTGGTAGTTCCTCAGAAAATAGGAAATAGTTCTACCTGAAGACCCAGCTATATCACCACTGGGCATATACCCAAAAGATGGTCCACCATATCGCAAGGACAGGTGCTATGGTCATACCATCSTTATTTGTAATAGACAGAAACTGGAAACGACTCAGATGTCCCTCAGCYGAAGAATGGATACAGAAAATGTGGTTCATTTACACAATGAAATTCTATTCAGCTGTTAAAAAATGAGGACATCATGAATTTTTCAGGCAAATGGATGGAACTAGAAAATACCCTGAGCGAGGTAACCCAGACCCATAAGGACATGCATGGTATGTACTCACTAAGTGGATATTAGCCAAAAAGTACAGAATACCCAGGATACAACTCATAGACCATATGAAGTTTAATAAGAAGGAAAACTCAAGTGTGGATGCTTCAATCCCAATTAGAAGGGGGAACAAAATAATCATGGGAGGCAGGAGGGAGGGAAGTAGGTGGGAGAAGGGGGGCACAGGGGAAAAGGGGACAGGACCAGGTATGGGAAGAGACAGGAGAGAAGCCCAGAGGGCCAGGAGAATGAATGGAATTATGCAACAGGGGCAGGGGAACCTCTAGAAAGTCCCAGAGACCTGGGATGTGAGAGGCTCCCAGGACTCAATGGGGATGACCTAAGCCAAAATGCCCAACAGAGGGGATGGAACCTGAAGAGACCACCTCCAGTGGACAGACATGGCTTACAGTGGAGGGATRGGGCTACCCACCCATCCTCAAAATTTTTGACACAGATGTTCCTTTCTAAAGGAAATGCAGAGACAAAAATGGTCAAAGAGACTGAAGGAAAGGCCACGCAGTGACTGGCCCAACTTGGGATCCAACCCATGAGCAGGCACCAGACCCTGACACTGATTCTATGCTCTGCTTGCAGACAGGAGCCTAGCATGGCTGTCCTCTGAGAGGTTCTACCAGCAGCTGACTCAGAGGTGGATACAGCTGGACTGAGGTTGTAGAGCCCTTTGGAAGAGTTAAGGGAAGGACTGAAGGAGCTGAAGGGGGTTGCAACCCCATAGGAAGACCAATAACGTCAACTAACCCCAACCTCTGGGAGCTCTCAGAGACTAAGCCACCAACCAAAGAGCATACATGGGCTCATCTGTGGCCCCTGGCACATATGCAGTAGAGGACTGCCTGTCTGGCCTCAGTGGGAGAGGACGCTCTTAATCCTTAGAAACTTGATGCCCCAGGGAAGGGGGAGAGGTGCTGGTGGGGGTGAGCTGGAGGTGGGTGGGTGGGTGGGAGAACACCTCTCAGAAGCAAAGGGGAGAGGGGATGGGGTGAAGAACTCAAGGAGGGGGGACCAGGAAGGATGGCAACATGTGGAATGTAAATAAATAATTTTAAAAGTGGAAACAAGAAACAAAACTACCCTATAGAAGAGGCAAATCAGACCTTTAATCACTGCTGCATTTCAGTGAAGTGACAAGCCATAACTGTCATCAGTTGTTATTATTAGTATCTCCTGGATATACTTGRCTTCTGACCCTGACTATCAGGCCATCTTTTATTAAAAAAGAATTTCACATATGAAATCTTAGTTTTTTGTCTAAATGAAGAATCTCCAGATTTCAAAAGATCCTGAAGACACCATGGTCTAGGTACAGTAACACATCCTCCTCATCCCTGTGCTGGAGTGACTCTGTGGAGGACAAGATCAAGGCCAGTCTCAGCCCCTTGGCAGTGGGTGGGGGTGGGGAGAGGGGACAGGGAGGAGGGGAAGGACCTTAGGGAAAGGTAGCACAAGGCAACAACCTCTTGGAGGACTATTTCACATCTCCTACTGGACTGGGCTGTTTCTCCTTTCTCTCTGTCCTCCAGGAGGCTGACCTGATGGAYAAATCAGGGAGCTCCCTTGTCTTTGGGAAGTCAAGAGGTGCCATCACCAGTTGCTGAGGATATGAAGAGTGGCATGTGTGTTTCTAGTGGCTTGTTCACAGGTGAGTTTCCTAGTTTGGCAAATTCTGAATCCTCTCAGGGGCCCTTTCACAAAGCTACCTTTAGGCTAAGACATGGAAAATGTTGCTCAGTTTGAGGATCTGCATCCATCCCTTTATCAGTTTGTAGATTCTTNAAATCAGGGAGCTCCCTTGTCTTTGGGAAGTCAAGAGGTGCCATCACCAGTTGCTGAGGATATGAAGAGTGGCATGTGTGTTTCTAGTGGCTTGTTCACAGGTGAGTTTCCTAGTTTGGCAAATTCTGAATCCTCTCAGGGGCCCTTTCACAAAGCTACCTTTAGGCTAAGACATGGAAAATGTTGCTCAGTTTGAGGATCTGCATCCATCCCTTTATCAGTTTGTAGATTCTTRACAACCACCTAGTTTGCATACACTTTTCTACTTGGTGTGTTCTAAGAATTCATCCTGTATATTAAATGGCATATATACTGGATGATTCCACAAACACCATRATTTGTAACAGTGAAATGTTAAAAAATAATGTCAGTTAGAAGAGTAAAAAGTAATAACAACAGTACAATATTACAGTATACCATACAGTAGAATATTACAAAGCTATAACAATATGAGTCATTATGAGTTGTTAAGAACATGGCATTTCCCCTGCAGTATGAAGTCAGAGCTCCGTAACTCTCATACATTAGATGTAGTATAGCATGTTTGTATTCCTAACAAAGACTAAGAAAAAATTATAAGGAATTTCTAAAGAAGTCATAGAAAGTAATGGAAAAAAACCAATAAATGATACAGTTGCTGAAATGTTCCAAGTAGTACAATTTTTGGACAGCTTTCTTTCTTAGCATGATCCATACATGGAATTTTCCTTTACTCTTCCTGATAAAGGTTCATTTAACACATGATCCATTTATTATTTAGGCGAGGTTCAAGCCTGTAGCTGGGTGATTGACTATTACAGAGTTGTGCTCRGTGATCTTGGATTCCATGAAAGGTGTGACTTATTAAAGGCAATGGGACATGAGAATATCAGGAAATCAATGAGGACTCTAAGAGAAGTCTACTGGGAATATGTTCATCTAAGTTAAGAGAGCTAAGCCGGACACATTGCTTTTATGTTATTTAAAGTGGAAAAAATAGAGAAGGATTTTTTAATGGTAGTTTTAGTAGTTCTGACATGGGCAGCCTGCTAGAGGCCTGTGAGAATCAAGGAGATGCACTCACCCTTCCTGGAGCTGAACCTGGGCGGACTCCTCAGTCACGAGAGCCTCATACTCCTCAGCTGCAAATCTGTCCCAGTCAGAAGGCTCAGGGCCATCATTTTCAACATCCTGATCAAAAGGAGGAGTTAAAGGCAGAAATTGGAAATAGGTATATTTATGACATAAATATCATAAGTGTATATTGCTGAAAACCTATCTGAAAAGTATTTCAATATAGTAAAAGGGGTAAGGCAACATTCCACAGTTATCTGCCCCTGAAATTACAAAATTAGGTGTGCTAAGCAGCTTACATGTTTTTGGTCATGACCTCTCTCTGCCTCTGTCTCTGTCTCTCTCTCTCTCAATATTTATTTATTTGATGTATGTAAGTACACTCTAGCTGTCTTCAGATACACCTTCAGGGGGCATCAGATCTCATTACAGATAGTTGTGAGCCACTATGTGGTTGCTGGGAATTGCTCAGGACCTCTGGAAGAGCAATCAGTGTTCTTAACCACTGAGCCATCTCTCTGGCCTACGATTCTCTCTTTAAAAAAGATTAATTTGTGAATCATGTATATTTTTAGCATTGGCAGAAGTCAGAAGCAGTTGCTGGGGTTAGTTGTGAGTCACTACTAACCTATGGGTGCTAGGAACTGAACCCTGATCCTCTGCAAGAGCAGCAAGTACTCTTAATTTCTGAGCTATCTCTCTAGCTCCATGATTCTTAAAAAGAAATGT
>BDUI01000389.1:219226-231624 GCA_002335545.1 Apodemus speciosus | reverse complement strand
TGCTGGGGAGATGGAGACAGATGGTCTCTGTCAGCCAGGCTAGCTTAACTGACACACCCAGGTCCAAGTGACAGCCCCTATCTGTAGCACAAGCAGCTGGCTCCTGAGGCCTACCATTAGAGCTGACCTCTGGCCTCATGTTCACACACTTGTACCAAAACATATCTTTGTACCCAAATGTACACATCAGAAATATTTACTTTCTTTATTTATGTTCTCTAAGTTATCTAAGATAGATTACAGATCACACTATTTAGAATGGCAGTTATTTTAAAATGCAGCTATCCTAAAATGGCTTATTTTCTATTTCAATTATTTATGAACATAATACTAAACATTTCAATAACTTAAATTTAATTAATTTTGTGTTTGGATTTTTWAAAAAGATTTATTTATTTATTATATGTAAGTACACTGCTGTCTTCAGACATTCCAGAAGAGGGCATCAAATCGCATCACAGATGGTTGTGAACCACCATGTAGTTGCTGGGATTTGAACTCAGGATCTCTGGAAAAGCAGTAAGTGCTCTTAACCACTGAGCCATCTCTCCAGCCCATGTTTCAATATTTTGCCTGCATGTCTATGTACCACATGTGTGCCTGGTTCCTCTAGAGCAGTGGTTCTCAAATTTTCTAATGTTGTGTGACCTTTAATACAGTTCCTCATAGTGTGGTGATCCCCAACCATAAAATTATTTTGTTGCTACTTCATAACTGTAATTTTGCTACTGTTGTAAATTATAAATATCTCATATGCAGGTTATCTGATATGTGACCCCTAAAGGAGCTGTGACCCACAAATTGAGAACCACTGCTCTAGCGGCTGGAAGTTACAGAGAGTTGTGAACTRCCTTGTGGGTGCTGGGAATCAAATCCCAATCATCTGGAAGAAAAGCCAGCGCTCTTAACTGCTGAACCATCTCTCTAGCCTTTTCAATAGTTTTTGAACCCAAATCTACATCAAGGAATGCCTGACTGTGTATAAGACATTATTTTACAGGTAAGAGGTCCTTTTGAGAGGGACCTAGGTCTTTGGCCTAATTAGGAGACAGTAGTGGAAAGAAATATGTAAATTCACATTACAAAATAAGGCATATTTGAGAGTGCCAAGGAATGGGAGTGATAATTTCAACTGGGAGCTTGAGGTTATGATCTTATATACTAGTCAGACTGTTGCTGCTGATGCTGCTTCTTTGGTATGTTTACATGTATGTGTGTAGGTGAAAGTGCACATTTGTATAAGCAGGTAGAGGGCAGAGGTTGTTAGGTGTCTTTCCCAAGCACTCTACTTTATTTATTGAGGGAGAGTCTCTTGTTAAACATGTCTCACTGATTCAACTAGTCTAGCTGGCCAGACTGTTGCCCTAAGGATACTCTGTGTTTCCTGGACATTAGAATTACAGGTAGGGTCCTCAGACCTTGGCTTTTATGTAAGTGTTGGAGATCTGAACTCTGGTCTTCAAGCTTGCATGGAATGGCTTTATCCACCGAGCCATCTTTCTAGTTCCATAGTTTGCTTTTCCTTCTTTCTTCAATTTACTACAGAACTAGTACAGATTATAAAAACYAAAATTTGCAGAATCTGTTCCATATTCAATGTAAATACCAGTTCTCTTTCTCACTCCTGGGCATACCTCAATTTACCTTTATGTGTGCAACAGCCTTTCACTTTCTACACCATGACCATGGATTCTGTGCCTCTCCTTTCCTAGACTGAGCTCCTCCAAGAACAGAGACAGTCTGACACRTCCTCCTGTGGCTAGACTGGGTCAGTTTACAAGATACACCATGTTCTCTCCAAGCTTTGTGCATATGTTTACATCTTGACAACAACAATTTACCTGGTAGGGTTCCGTTTGTCTTCCTCAGAAATCAAAAACCAAACAAAATCTGCATAGCTCATTCTTCCTTCTTTTTGTACAGTTTTTCCTCTGAAGAAAACACATGGTTATAAAATTTCCTAAGCAATTAAGAAATAAAGTAACACTGCTCTTTAGAAATTTACACATTACAAAAAAAGAAAAAGAGAGAAAATGATAGATTCCTGTAAGGCTGGATAGTTCAGAAAGTGCAGTCCCTTTGAGGCCTATCTCATTTTAAGGGTTTTGACCTTAAAGCCTAACAACACTGGCAGCGCTCTACCACCGAGTTACATCCTTATCCTTCTTTTACTTTTATTATTTAACTAATTTTTGTGAGACAGGGTCTCACTATGTAGCCTTTGGTAGCTAGAACTCAATATACAGACCAAGCTGACTTTGAACCCACAGATCCAGCTACCTCTGTCTCCCAAGTGCTGGGAGTAAAGGCGTATGCTACCATGTCCAGCTGACTTTCAGTTTTTTGAAACAAAGTCTTACTAAATTGCCCAGGCAGGCTTTGAATKGACGCAGAGCCCAAGAAGGTTCAGTGTGTGAAGCTTCTGCCTCAGCCTTCTAAGTGCCATGCTCTAGGTCTGGCCCTGGTTTCCCATTTGGTAATCAATGGCATTAGATAGTTACTTATATTTAGACTCTGGACTAATTTTTTTTGTTGTTGTTCTTTTGTTTTTTGTTTTTTTGAGACAGGTTTTCTCTGGGTAGCTCTGGCTGTCCTGAAACTCTCTCTGTAGACCAGGTTGGCCTGAACTCAAAGAGATCTTCCTGCCTCTACCTCCTGAGTGCTGGGATTAAAGGCATGAGTCACCGTCACCCAGCCACATTGGATCAATATTATGGATTTACTGTCTTTTATTAAGGCACAACTGTATGGTTTTTAGATATAATAAAACTTAGTAAYCCTGCCAAATTATGCAGAAAGCTTTGCTAAAATGAATTGTGAATAGTATAGTTCATTTTGAAACTCAAGTTGTTTTATTTTATTTTTCTATTAAATTTTTTTGCTAGCCCACTAAATAAAATTCAAAATGTAAATTTTCATACCTTGTTACTGCTCCAGAAAATATTCTTTCAATAATTCTATTTGATGAAGCTAAATATAAATAAGAATTATAGTTAGTTAGAAATATTCCTAAAAAATTTGTCTTCATTTGCTAAAGCTAAACCTCCATAATAATCTTCCACAGCAAGAATATCAGTAAATTCTTTTCTCTTCTCTTCCCTCCCTCCCTTCCTTCCTTCCTTCCTTCCTTTTCTTTCTTCCTTTGAGACAAGGTTTTAGATATCCCAGGGTGAACTCTATCTTGCTATATAACCGAGAATGGCCTTGACCTTCTGATCCTCCTGCTATGAGTGCTGGTATTACAAGTGTGCACCACTGTACAGTTTATGTGGTGCTAGGAATCAAACCCAGGCCTGTGTGTGCTAGCCAAGCATATCCTCAACCCCTAAGTTCTTTAAAATTCGTACATTAAAATATATCCATTGAAAACATCATACTTTATACATTGTATATGACCTATCCATCTGCTATCACATATATGACCTATCCATCTGCTATTACCACTCTATACCTCCAAGTGTCCTTTATCCTGTCTCTCTCAGCCATGGCATCCTTTTCATCCCCCCCCCCCGCCCCAGTTTTAATACTTTTCATATGCACATGTGA
Organism: Apodemus speciosus; assembly: GCA_002335545.1. Classification (NCBI taxonomy): domain Eukaryota; kingdom Metazoa; phylum Chordata; class Mammalia; order Rodentia; family Muridae; genus Apodemus; species Apodemus speciosus. The sequence goes on along the minus strand of BDUI01000389.1, from coordinate 228,078 downwards.
GTGGGGCTTCCACTTGGGCATGGGTAAACTACCTTCGGCAAATACCTATAGGAAAGTGAGTCTTCCTCCCTTAGCAATGATCAACCACCAGAATCTCCTCCATCAAGGGTGGACCTTGGGGGCCCTACCCCCATTTRTGCAGGAATTTTGTCTGCCCAGATCCTAAATTCTTTCTTACACACAATTTATACTTTTTAGAAGAATGAGGTACATTTAAACTATCAACCACTAGTTTAAAAAAAAATAAGGCAAATGATTGTACCTGACATCTTGACATCTGTTTAGTTTTTTTTTTGTTGTTGTTGTTGTTTTGTTTTTCAAGATAGGGTTTCTCTGTGTAGCCCTGGCTGGCCTTGAACTCAGAAATCCATCTCTCAGGCCCACCTCTGCCTCCTAAATGCTGGGATTAAAGGCGTGCGCCACCACTGCCCGGCCCTGTTTAGTTATTTATATAGTTGAGTTCTAAGATAATTCTGAACATCCTGACAACCAAGACAAAAATACACAGAATTTGTATTGATTTTGTTGTCGAATAAAACAAGACAAATTTTCTTCTAAAACAAGACGAATTTTATCCTAGTATTAAATTTAAGGGAAACTGATTGCTTCATTTTACATTGTTACAGGAACTGCACAAAGTAAAATGGAGAATGCTTCCAAGCAGCTTTAGAAAAGATACCAAGACATACCATAAACACACTTTCCTTGTATTCCCATTCTGTAAGAGTCTAAGATACAACATTTAAAAGGAACTCCATCAATGTATGCTTTTTTTGTTGTCATCGGTTCTACTGGGGACTGAACATGCTAGGCAGCCAAACTACTACTGAGCTACATACCCAGTAACAATTATATCTTCAAATGGTATGTTGGTTTTTGATGACAGATCCTAGAGAATATATAGCATATACTGTTATAAATTCTAAATAGTCAGAAGGAGGGAGAGGAGGGGGAGAAATGAGAGAAGAGGGCAGGGGAGGGAAGGGATCCCTAGAGCTGTTACTTAACAAGTTCCCCAGGCAATGGAATGCACACGAACACTTCAGAACTACCAAGGAGTTCAGTGGAGGCTGCAGCTGCCAGCATCTGTTCTGCTTAGAGATAGGTATCGTCAACATAAAGACAAGTCAACTTGGCTAGGAAAATTAGAACCACAGGTGTCAAGGATAGCCATGCCTGGCCTGTATAGTCTCTGTATTTYGTTGATCTTTGACTTACTGAATAAATATTTTGTACTAGAGAGAAATAGTATATAGAAAACAGCAAACACATTAAATTCGAATGCTAACATCTTAAGCCAATTTAATTTTATTTTTTGTGTATGAGTGTTTTGCCTGCATGTATGTACATGCATCACGTGAGTGTCTGTTGCCCATGGAGGCCAAAAGAGGACATCAGGTCCCTCGGCACTGGAGTTACAGACATGCGTGAACTGCTCTATAGGTGGTGTGGGAAAAGAGTCAGGTCCTCTGCAAGAGCAGTAAGTCCTCATGACTTCTGAACCAGCACTCCTGCCCTTTAATGTCTTTTTAAAAAGGTTGTTTTACCTTTGGAAGGTTTAAACTAAAGACTGTGGTCTGAAGCTGAATTAAGTAAGTGGACAAAAATGTAGATTTTGATTGACCCCTTCATCATGTCATTAACATTGATGCAGTCAGTAAATATAATATTTAGAAATTTGATGGCAATAATAAGAAAGGGAGCTGTAGAGCCATAGATGGCACAAGATCTCTAGAAGCTGGTTCACAAACATGGTTAACAGGGAATTGTATAGCTAACAAGGCTGATCAGAGACCCTAAAGAATGTGGTAATCTGTATTATTAATGACAGAAAGATTATGTCTGCTTGAAGGATGAAGGCAACAGCGTTACCATGTTTATCAAATAAGTACATCTGAGTATTTGCTCATGATTCCTGTTTGGCACCCAAGAATTTAGGTGAGAACTGTTGATTTCCCTACCCTCCCTTCACAGATAGGGTCTATATTGCCCAGGCTGGGTTCCAAATACTGGTTTACATAAATCCTCCTGCCTCAGCTTTTTCAGGATCTGAGACTATTGGCCTGGGCTACTGTGGTTAGCTCAAAGTCAAATCACATCAGACCAGACTAGACCAGACCAAACCAAACCAAATCTCGGTTTCTTAAATGTGCAAAGCTCTATGAAACTTGATGATCAGATAAAACTAGCTATATAGGGTGGAGTGCAGCTTAATGGTAAAGCTTTTGTCYAGCATATATGAGGCCCTAGGCTTAATCCCCAGTACTGCAAAAATAGAATCATTCATGAAGTGGGGCTTATTCTGAATGACAGAAACAAAATTTAGATTTGTTCTCTACTATCTCTAAAATAACAAAGCCTGATTCAAATATTGCTCAGAAGATAATCTTATGAGAGAAGAATGAATCAATATACCTTGGTACTTAGATAAGAATATTATCYTATGGGTGTTGAGAGATGGTTCAGAGATTAAGGGCACTGACTGCTCTTCCAGAGGTCCTGAGTTCCATTCCCAGCAACCACATGGTGGCTCATGACCATCTGTGATAGGGTCTGATGTCCTCTTCTCGTGGGTCTGAAGACAGCTAAAGTGTACTCATATATATTATATAATAATATATGAATATTACATGATAATAAATAACAATAAATAATTTAAAAATAGATTGAGCTTTAAAAACAAGATTAAATATTAGGGGCCAACAGGATGGCTCAGTGGGTAACTTTTTTAACAAAAGAAAGAAAATGAAATTTCTCCGTAGAGAAAATATCTTTCTGGAGTTAAAAAAAATAAGCTTAAAAAAAGAAAAAAGGATTTACTTTGTATGTCTGTATGAGCATGTGAGTGCATATGCCCAGAGACCAGAGAGCTTGTAAGATCCCTAGAAGCAGGGTTAGAGGAGGTTGGGAGTTATGTGACTGGGACCCAAACTCTAGAGGAGCAAGTGCTCTTAACCACTGAGACATCTCTCTAGCCCCCCTCTCCCCCCAAGCAAATTTTTATAGAGTCCTCAAAATCTGAGGCAGGACAGCTTCAGAACTACATACTGAATTCTAGGCCAGCCAAGGGAACACAGTGAGACCCATAGAAGGGAGTGTAGGGGAGTTCATTTTTAGCATTGATAGAAATATTGTTAAGTCAGAAAGCTTTCAAATAGACTTGCATCTAATTATCAGCTTAATGATATATACTACTCCAAAGACTTCCCACTTTTAAAACTTGGTTACTTACTTACCTCCAAACTCCTTCTCTGGTCTCTAAGTTTAAAAAATTATATTTGGCTAGGCATGGTGGCACACACCTTTAACCCTAACACAGGAGAGGCACGGGCAGGCAGTTCTCTATGATTTTAAGGCCAGCCTGGTCTGCAGAGTAAAGAAAAAAAAAAGTACATTCTCATTTAAAAATTATCGGCCCTATAAACAGACTTAAAGCATTTAAGAAAGGGAATTTCTCATAACAAGGGTAGACAATTTATACAACTAAAAAATAGGTTTACTTTAGCATCTATAGAATCACTTACCCTGGTCATTATATCGAGATAGATCAGCTTGGCTGATGTACAGGTCATGATCACCATCTAGTTCCCAGAATTTACAATAAATGACATAGAAATGTTCATAAGAGAAGTAATCTGTGATTTGATTTATATCTTCCTCTTCCTCCAAAAGGGCCAGAGTCTGAAATGGTATGAATAAAAGAATTACTTTTTAAATGATGTTCAACTAGCTTTGGTTATTATAGTCTTGAAAATTTCTGTTCATTAACTTAAAATTTTAATTTTGATACCAAGCCAGAAACTCTGTGTGTGTGTGTGTGTGTGTGTGTGTGTGTGTGTGTGTGTGTGTGTGTGTGTGTAGTCTGAGACAGGGTTTCTCTGGCTGTCCTGGAACTTGTTTTGTAGACCAGGCTCACCTCAGACTCAGAGATCTACTTGCTTATGCCTCCTGAGTGCTAGGATTAAAGGGATGCACTGCCTGGCCCAAAGAGTAACTTTTTAATAACCAGCTCTCTACTATTCATGTTCATAAACTAAGGTTTCTTAATTTTTCAAAATTATATGAGCAATATTATGAAGAATGGGAATATACATATAATGCTTGGCTGTGTACTGGAATCAAGTTTATCATAAGCATTATTTACGTATACAATAGTGGTTACATATGGTGGCTTGAAACAGAAGGCAGTGGGTGGAGCTAAGGGCTCTGAGCTAGTTTCTGTCTCAGTTTGTATCTCTAGTGGAGATCCCAGGAATAATGGCGTTTGTATCCATAACTCTACCAAAATTATCATTTAAGAGGGTAGAAAAAGAAAAATGAAAACATTTTCATAAATGAAAGAAACTTTAAGAAAATTTAATAGAAAAATATCAGGAATAAATATAAATGGGCTAAACCTCCTTATTTAAATATTTTTGATCAAATATAAAAAAAATCCCTCAAAACACACACACACACACACACACACGGTCTATAAGAGCTATGTCTAATGGGGCTGGTGAGATGACTTAACAGTAAAGGTGCTTGCTACTAAGCATAATGACGTGAGTTTGATACCAGGGCCCATACTGTGGAAGGAAAGAACAGATTGCTGACTTCTGACCTTTACCTGCTCACACATACCACACACAAATGTAATAAACATTGAAAAAGAATAATGTCCAAAATAAAAGAGGCCGATAAAAGACAAGCGTAAATAAAAAGAAAAATAGCTAACAATCTTAACTGGAAATAAAGTGGAATACAAGGCAGAAAATATAAAGTGTATTATCTTGTAATATAAATGCACTGCTCTGACTGTGGTGGTCTGAATAGTGCCATGGGAATTGGCACTATTAGGAGGTGTGGCCTTCTTGGAATAGGTGTAGCCTTGTTGGAGGAAGTGTGTTACTGTGTTGGTGGGCTTTGAGGGCTCTGAGTGTTCAAACTCTGCCCAGGACAGAAAAGACCCTCCTCTTGGCTGCCTGTGGAAAATAGTCTTCTCCTCTTTCTGCTGCCATTAAATCAAGATGTAGAACTTTCAGCARCTTCTCTAGCACTGTATCTGCCTGGGTGCTGCCTTGCTTCCCACCATGATGATAATGGACTGAATCTCTGAAACTGTAAGCCAGCCCCAATTAATATTGTCCTTGTAAGAGTTGCCTTGGTCATGGTGTCTCTTCACAGCAATGCAACCCAAACTAAGACACTGATAAATTATTTTTTTAAAATGTTTACAATAGGAAGTGATTTTGTAAATTGAAAAATATTAAATTATATAAACTGTTTAATGGAAGATTATGAAGTAAGCAAAATTAAGTTATAGTCTTTATCACACCAAGGAAAAACATGGTGTAAGTGTCTATTAACTCCTACTGTTGGTTGCCATCCTGCTCTGCTGGGTCCCCTAACAGCAAGAGAATGAAGAAAGGACAGGTAGACAAATAGGCACACACACAGGGCAGGTAGACAAACAGGCACACAGGACAGATAGACAGCAGGCACACGCACAGGACAGATAGACAACAGACACACACAGGAAAGCTGGGAGTGGGGTTCTCCAGAACTGCCCTGGACCCTCAGTTTGTTTATCAGGTAGAGCACAGAGTGGAGGTAGGGGCTTAAGCTAGTCTCAGCAGGAAGACTTTGTAGGTGAGCCACACCAGGCTGTAAATATCCGGGAGGAGAATGTCACAGTTGCCAGTTCTTGCACACACAGATTAATCATCCATAAACACACATACCGAGACTTAAGAAAGCTTTGTCATTTCTCTTGACCCTAGCCCATTATGGGKAGAGAGCCTGCCAGTTTCCATGAGTCCTCCACAGTCTCTGCCCATGTCATGATAACCATCCACTCATGACTTACTTGCGGGCTTCTGCTGCTCCCAAGTTAGTGAATATGTAAGGGAAAGGATGAATTGGATTTTTAAGGATTATTTTAACAACATCTATTAAAGTATCATTTGATCCAGGAATTTTTCTTTTCCTTTAGTAGTGTACTAGAGAAATTGTTATTCATATACCAGAAGAGTAAGGTTCAAGGATGGTCACTACATCATTGTAATAGAAAAAATATAAAAATGCCCTAAGCCTCAAGAGAGGAATATATAATGAATTGCAGTATAGCCATGCAATCAATCATGCAGAATAGATGGACAGAAATNAAAAAAAAAAAAAAAAAGAAAGAAGAGGAGGAAGGGAGAATAAGTTGCCCCGTAGAAAGAGAACATTTGACTTCTACTCTCAGTTCTGCAGCCTGCTATCTGTGTGCTTCTGTGCAAGTTACTCAACAATACCTGATTCTCAGAAGATTTTATTAAAATAATAAAGGGTTAGGGGATACAGTAAAGGCTCAGGGGTTAAGAGCATTTGCTGCTCTTGTAGAGGATCTGGGTTCAGCTCTTAGCACCCACATAATGGCTCAATATTATTCACAACCTAGTTCCATTTGCCCCAACACCCTCTTCTGACCTCCTTGGGAACAGTCACACATATAGTACCTATAAATATGTGCTTTAAAAATGTGAGAAATTATAACTTTTGTGAAATTAAGGAAATTACTGTCTTCTTAACCTATTTTTAATACCTATTGAGAGCCCAGGCAAGCATCAGATGTTCAGTTACTGTGAACAATGATTGTGATGATGACTGCTCATTGTAGACAATGATTATGATGATGACTGTTCATTGTAAACAATGATTGTGATGATGACTGCTCATTGTAGAGTGGGGCTTCCCAGATTTCCTAGTGCTGCAATCCCACAATACAGTCCCTCATATTATGATGATCCTCAAATATTGCTTTCATTGCTACTTTGTAACTGAATTTTGTTAGTTATGAATTGTAATGTAAACATCTGATATGCTGGATATCTGATCCCCAAGGGACTGTGGCTCACAGGTTGAGAATCACTGCTATAGAAAACAAAATATCTGTTTATCCATTATGGACTGCTAATTTTCCAGGTCTTCAATACCTTGTCTATCTAAAATGAAGATAAAGATAGGGAGGATACAGAGTAATAAGCTACTGTTGTTAGTAAAGCTTCATTTAGTACGAGTCATTTAAAATACTTTTTTTCCTTTCAAGTGTGACTCATTCTATTTTCTTTATATATTACCTCGGTAAAAGGCTCCCACTAGTGGTCAATAGTTTTTTAGTTTATTAAAATAAATTATTTTTATTTATTATTTTATTATTAAATAAAATTATTATTTCTAGCAAGGTAGAGTCATTACTGAATCAGGTCTATATACTTGCATTTTTTTTGGCAAGCCCACTTTTCCAACCTAGTTACTATCACGGGGGCCACTTCCACTCGTTGGAAATTCTTGAACATGAGGGACAATGGCTTGTGCTGTTGCTGCTTCCTGGAAACCCCTTCTGATTGAGATTTTATCTTGCTAAACTCCTGATATTCTCCAAGATGAAAATCGTACGTTGATCCTTCTGAGGCTTCTGCATCTTTTATGTACATCTATCAGTTCAGGTGTAAATGTGCACTTCTGTTTTTGTTTCACAGTGTATACCTTCAGACAGATATCCCATATTATTTTTATTTTCACAGCCTTTCCCCCACATGGGTAATTGATAAATGCTTACAGCCTGGAAGAAGTRATACTTATAACTTTGCAATAGAGTAAGAAAAAAATTTAAGTTAAGTAAAATTATTAAATTGGTTCTTATATATCTTTATATGAGAGGCATACTTGCAAAAAGTTGCTTTTCCTTATCTCTGTTGAAGTAATTTTTCCACTCCAAGATCTGTTGACTGTGTAGAATATTCTCTGAACAACCTAGTTTCAAAAGGAAAACAAAACCAATTAAAGACAAGTTCAGATCTCTAATACTCTACTGAAGGCCAGGTTATGAATATCTGTAGAACTAATTTAAGCAACAACTTTTGATGTCAACTGCAATTTTGAATAAAAAAATAAAACTATGTGTCTTAACCCTACATATATAGTATAAATTTGCCTCTGTAAGAGGAAAATAATTCCCATTCATGTTTTCATTTTCTAACCACTTGTATCTCACTCCCATTTTATCTCAATTACACAGGGACACCTCATTTAAGTAGTGCTCATTGGGCAGTGTATATTTGGTAAGGTAGCGAGGTAGGGGGATTCTACTTGTGTTGGCTTAATAATTGGTAAGTCAGATGATGGCTGTTAAACTGGTCTGATTGAAAAGAGCATTCATTATTTTGCTTATTAAAGTTTTATTTAGGACCTAGCTTAGCCTTTTCTCTGCAACCCTCTTAGCCTTTCCTCCAACCCCATCTCTCTTCTTTTCTGTCAGCTGATGACCCAGGAACATTTTCTACCAGGGACCCCACAGTCATCACACTTGCCCAGGATCCAGAGAAGGCAAGAGTAACCAAAAACACAACACTCACCCAACAAAGACCAAATATTGATATCAAGAAACTCTTCAAACATCATTCTCCAGAGGACTAGATCCCAACACAAGAAGCAAACAGGTAAAGCATTTTAATATCTAACAAAATAGACTTCAAACTAAAACTAATCAGAAGAGATAGGAAAGGGAACTACACACTCACTCATTCAAGGGAAAAAAATCATCAAGAAGATACTGAAATTCTACATTTATGTGCCAACGACAGGATCCAACTTCATAAAAGAAACACTATTACTGTTAAAAATCACATATTGACCTTTTATAGAGTGATAGTGGGTGACTTCAATACTCAACTCTTGCCAATAGAAAGGTTATTCAGAGCTGGGCGGTGGTGGTGCACGCCTTTAATCCCAGCACTTGGGAGGCAGAGGCAGATGGATCTCTGAGTTCGAGGCCAGTCTGGTCTCCAAAGTGAGTTCCAGGACAGCCAGAACTACACAGAGAAACC
>BDUI01000389.1:156564-166913 GCA_002335545.1 Apodemus speciosus | reverse complement strand
ACACACACACACACACACACACACACACACACACACACAATAACACTAATCTCACGATATACTGAGCCTAAAATTACTGTCTGGCTTTTCATAGAAAAAGGCAGCTAATTCGTATCTCAAACCAGTTCATGGGAAGMAAAGATTAAAAGACAAGCCACTAAAGCAAGGAAATATGGCCTCTTGCACAAGGCTATCAAGCAGCAATTTATTAAATTTTATTCTATTTTTTGATACTGAAACTTACTTAAAGAATGTTGAAAAGTGACTATTTTAAATCACATTCTGATTCTAGTCCACATTTGTAAAAAGGACAAACCAAACCAAACAAACCTRGGAAGCTTTAGTGCCTGGCTGCTGAGTTAGACTGAGTGGGATCTAGTGCCAAGCTTAGGAGTATTATCAGAGACCCACTCCGTAACTGTCTTTTTTTTTCCCCCCCATAGGAGGTAATGTAGGAAGAGAACTTAATAAACATTCAAAATGTGTACCACGATAAGAGTTTCTGGTTATAATGGTTGTGAAAAATTATAATAGGTCATCAGAGAAGGAGAACATTTTCCATTTAATAGGCAGATTATTGAGAAAATATATGCAAATGTCTTAGCCTACAATAACTGTAGCTCTTAGGAAATCATTAGCATTCTGAGGCTAGTACAYAGGTATTTTTTGTCCTTTATAACATGTTAAGCACATCAGTATTATCTTGAATATGAAAAACTATTTTTTATTTTGTAATTTATTTAGTTTCTCTTCCAGTGATAACCCTACTGAACTAAAGATATTATAATAGGGACTTAGAGGCTGTGCTTGCTAAAATCATTGACTCTTCATTTGGGTGTGTGTGACAAAGAAAGATTAAAAACTTGGTGTTATTTGCAACTATTTCCTTTGCCACCCTAAAATTTGGGTCAGATTCTTGCTTAACTCTGCAAAAGATAGTGAAAATCATGTAAAGACTATCTGTCTGAAGCTGCTAATCCTATCCCACCCCGATACACCAAATGAGAGTAACTAAGTCTAGACTACTGAAGTAGCATCTGATGTCGCCAGTCTTTGCCCTAAACCCAAAGGGACTAATTCCATCTTGCTTTTCTGACTTGTTATTATTTCTTGCAGTAACCCTGTGTTCCAGAAGAAATGGTCTGATAGATAAGTTCCCCATGAGAAGTGGAGCTACCCCCCACAGGCAACTGCAATGTTCCTTGTGACCAAAAAACATAGCTTATCATTTAGTGATAATGATCAACCCGACCATGGCTTACCCCAGACTGCTTGCTTTGTTAAGCTATGCAAACCTTTAACCTTTGCCTTTGTTCCCTTTCTAGACCTTTCAAGGCTCTGTCAGCTCTCTGAAGACACTGCCCTCATTCTCCTGGTGTGGGCACAGTGTTTTTATAAAACTGTTTTCCTGCCTTCAACACTGTCATCTCTTGGATGAGAATTGGGAACAGTGGATAGGCCGGGTCTGCTGGGACTCTCAGAGCTGAGCTTTTTCTCTAAAACTAACATTATCAACATTTGTGAATCAATAAATGAGTTCCATAGAGTTTCCATAAATGGTCAGTGAACAACTGAGCAAAATCATCATTTAATAACTAAGTATGTACTATACTGTTTTAAGTTTTAATGTTTCTGGTAACTGAAAATGTGCATACAGAACAGTGGCCATAAATGTGTACCAGGTAGAAATTATTCACCTGATCACAATTCACCTCTTTTGTTCTGTCAAATAATCTCCCTCAGGCCCCACACCCAGATGGTATTACACAGCAGGCAAGCGCTCTAGCACGGAGCTATAGTCCTAGCTCTTGTCTTCTTGAGACAGGGTCTTTCTACGGAGTTCAGGTCAGTCTTCAACTCTTAGTTGAAGTCCACAGTAGACTTGAACTCATGGTTCTCCAGCTGTTACATTTCTAATTCTGAGATTATAAAGCTATAACACAATGCCCAGGACAAATGAAATTTCAAAAATCATATATTGGGCGAGATAGACAGCTCAGTAACTAAGAATGCATATACTTTCCAGAGGACCCAAGTTTAGTGCTCAGCATCCATACTGGGCAGCTTACAACTGCATGCAACTCAAACTCCAAGGGGCCAATAGCCTTTTCTGTCTTCTGCAGGTACTGTACTCACGTACCTATGACAAGTACATTTAAAATTTAAACCTCGNGGGGGGGTGTATGCTAGAAGTCTCTCTCCCAGTACTGGTGGATGGTAGGCAGGTTTTCTGCCACTAAGCTACCTTCACAGACCTAAGTTGWTGTTTTTAAAAATTTACTGTGAATACAAAGTATTATTCAAATATTCTTTCTTTTTAAAATTACTCTGAACAGTGATCCCATAGAAAGCCATAGTGAAGAAAGAAATGGCACAGAGGAAAACAGGCCAATGAACATAAAAAACACGCAGCAGTAAACAGTGATGGCTTACTAGTCAGTGACCTCAGGAGTGTTACCWAATCTTGTAGAATTTCAGAAATAAACAGAAATTATAATCCCCACTCTTTGGAAGATTGTGGGCACTTAAGGAAATAACATAGTGCAACAGAGATAAAGGTTCCAAGCGGAGCTGAGCACATCTGTCCTTGTGAAGGCAACAAGTGACAAAGCCCAACGGTGGGTTCTCAAGAGATTACAAACAAGGCAGAATTTGGCACAGTCCTTTAGACTCAAAATAATCATGTCCACTTGTAAAGCAATCTAAAGTTTATAAACCTCTCTTGATTTAGCAAAGTGATAATTTATTTTGAATAAACATTTCTTTGCCTTAATGCTAAATCTGCAAATATCACTGCAGTTGTAAGAGTCAGCAGCACCACACTATTCTTAAAATTCTGAAATGGGGCAGATCTWYMGAGGCTCTGCCTAGATTCTGAGTACTGTTAGTGTGGTGTTTACTCWGTTATTTTGTGCAGAAAGAGGTTTGTGAGACTATAAGTATACAATCATCAAAATTCTGTTTCTTGAAAATATTTTCAACAGTATGCTGTGCAGGAAAGTTAGATTTAATTTCAGGGCAATTATGGCATTAGAATTAACACCACTGGTGCTGGTAGGTATGGACACATGCTGAGTTCTCGAGTAAGACCTTCAGTGTTAGCTGCGCATTTGTGCTGACAGATGAACACAACATTCAGAACAAACACTGGCTGCCAAAGTTAACTGAATGGGCAAACACTTGACAACTACTGTTCTCTTGTGTGTATACTTCTTCATACAAAGCAATCAACTAATAAAGTATTTATTAATTCATTGCTTAATAAGGAGAAATAATATAAAAAGAATGCATTTATTCTGAGCTTTCAGCTCTATTTATTTATTTGTAGTTGTGTTACTAGGAGACACATAATTTAAACCTTAAAGTAGTATAATAAAACTGATTTTATGAACATAGATTTAAAAAATTGTAATTTTTTGCCTGATTTGCTAAAAGGCTTAACATATCGTCATTTTTAACTAAAGCTGCTTTGGTCCAGTATACCAGTATAGGACTAGCAATATAATAAACTGGGAAAAGTATCTCAATTCTCTATTTCAGTTTTTCAGCATCAGTGCATTACTTAGTCATTATGAACTGATATTGTCATTATAATATTTCCAATATGTGACCATTCTGACACACGAAAAGAAAAATGTCACATACCTCACCCCCCAAATTTGAAGTTTTTCTGGGTCAGAATAACTATAAAATTATGGTTCCTTGTTGGAATTTGGATGGTTAGCATTTATATAGTCCCCTCCCCCTCTTTTGTATTGTATTCCATGTTAGGCAACTTATGTGGTGAGACGGACAGTGGCCCTAAGATGGTAAGCAGTGTAGCAGAGACTAGTCATCACAGGCAGCCATCAGTATCAGCTTGTTAGAGGATGGCATTTGTTTGAAACTGAGAAGAAATTGCAATGCTCCACTGTCYACACATCCACACTATACTGCAGACATCCACAGCTGTTGCTATATAAAAATACCTTTGGGAGCTGCTAAGATGGTTCAGTGGATAAAGCATTTGCCACACAAGCCTGGTGACCAGAGTTTGATCCCCAGGGCCTACATAAAAGTGGAAGAAAAAACTGACTTTGTAAGGTTGTCCTCTGGTTTCTACATGTGTGCTCACATATGTCATACACACACTAATACATATAGTAAAAAAAGACTCTGCTCTTACAAATATTATCAATATTTGTAATATTATCCATATTCTTTTAGACAAACATTCATTAGATCCTAACAAAAGCTACTGATTTAAACTTACAAATAAGTTTTCTACAGGAATTCTCGCTTTCTAGTATGCTTGATAAATATTTAGTAAGTTGTATTTATTGTCTGCAAAACAGGATTCCTCTCTACAGGATAAAAATGTGAGTACTGTACTCCAGGTCCAGAAGCTCTATTTTTAAACCCGCTGGAATCCCTCTACAAATAGCTTTCTGTAAATAGCTGAATAGCAAACACAGATTAATTCCTTGACCCAATATCAAGATACAAGTGAGTAACAAAATTTTTGCATGTTAGTTTACTGGGTGGTTGTGTTAGTAATTAAAATATTTAAAAGAAACACCCAAGTTTCAAACCTGTGTCTGCTGAAATGACTTCAGCCTCTTCTTAAACCGTGATGGGAGAACAAAATCACAGCCCCTTGCTAGGAAAGCTAATTCTCCTCTTAAATCCGGGTCCCTTCGCAAAGATGTTTCCTTGATCATCATCTTTGGAAAGTGAATGTTTACTTTCCAAGTAGTCAGCTCACTTCCGAAGACGGTGTCAATCTTGTCAGTAGAAAGATACTTTTTTCTTCTTATCACACAAATAAATTATATTTAATCATTGTGTTCTCTCAGCCTCCTGGGACCACAATCCATGCTTGTCCTGACATGCAGTTGGTTTCCAAATACAGCCTGTGACTCGTAATGTCTGCTCATAATATTCCAGTGAGAAACACAGCCTGCAAAAGGGGCTATTGCTTCTTGTGGTAGCGTTATGTGAAATTGACCTGTACGTGTTGAGAATGCAGAGCCTTCTGGGAAAGAAAGCACTCACAACTCCTAGCACCACAATTAGAAACATTACAGCTGGACTTAAGAATAGCAACTTCTCAGATAATGCTAACTTCTGAAACTGAGAATGGGGGTGCTGATCACATACTTTATCCTCAAACCAGGGTGAAAAAGAGTATGTGGARCATTTTTGTCTTTTTTCTACTTGATATTGTTTTTTTTTTTTTTTAAAAAACAAAATAGAACAAACTGAACAAATTTGAAAGTATTATTTCAAGAATAGCTTTTTAATTATTATCTGAAACAATTATTCCTTATTCCCTAGTTTCTCCACTCAAAATATGGTGGAAATTGTCATTCTCAAATGATAATTTACAAAAATATTTTATTAGTTTTAAAAGTAGACTATTTTAGCCATYGAAATAATTATGGGTATAGTCTGAAAATTTATCTTCAAAAGTGCTTTTAAGAAAGTAGAATAATTTAACATCCTAACAAAGAAATATCAGATACATATGGATGAATGAAATTTTTACCAAACAAGGGCACAAAAGATGATCAAAAAGAGTAACAGTACACTCTGAGCTTATGAGACTTTTTTCCTTTGAGTAACTTTAAAGAAATAAAAATATTTCATAGTTTTATATATTAAATATTATCCTCATTTTAATATTTATAAGTAAATTACCAAAGTATTCNTGGGTGTCATGGCACAGTCTGTAGCCCCAGCACTCAGAGGGCAGAGGCAGGCAGAATCTATGAGTTTGAGGTCAGTCAAGGCTATATAATAAGACCTTATATAAAAATTAAAAGTCCTTTAAAATTATATATTATTATTATGTACGTGTATGCATGATATGTCTGTGTAAGCACTCATGAGTAGGTGTCAAAGGACAACTTGTTGAGTGCGTTCTTTCCTTATCATTACATGGGCCCAGGGACTGAATTAAGCCTGCATGCAAAGAGTCTTGACTCTCTGAGCCATCTTGCTGGTCCTCAAACAAAATTTTCACAAGGCTAAAATTATATTTAGATATTTATTTGTTTATTTTCAATACAGGGTCTTCCTATATATCTTTGGCTGTCCTGGAACTCATGTAGATAAGGCTAGACTTAAACTCACAGAGATCTGCCTGACTCTGCCTCCTGAGTGCTGGGATAGTAGGCATGAGCCCAACACTAAGTTTCTTTTTTAACTTGGCCATATAAATTTTATCTCTAAAATTCAACTTTTAAAAATTACATARTGTTGAGGAATATACAAAAGGCATAAATAACCTGAGAAACTACTTAATAGATATCTACCACCCAGAGCAGAAAAATGACATATGGGAACGACAGAGGGCCCTCTGCCCATCTTTCCTGGTCGCACCTTTTCCTCTTCTCCTAGGCTACTTTCCTGAATGTTGTGTTTACTGTATTCTGGCACTCTGTCATATTTTAGTACAAATGTGTGCATTTCAAAATAATTCATCTACTTTATCACTTGCTTTTATTGATTTGCCTTTATATCTGTGAATGAATACATGTCTACATTTATAAACTCTATATGGCAGATACTGGGTTTAGCAAATACTTGATGTGCTTCTATAAATGTCACAAATTTCCAGTCAGGAACAGTAGACTATGAGTCAAAGTGAAGTCTGTCGTATGTGAGACAGGCCACTAAACACCATTCTTTTTCTTCTTGGTGAGGTCACAGGCTATGTATTCTACATATTCCAGGTTGTGCAATYGGACATTAAGAACATAGAGGCTTCGTCAAACCGAGTTCTTAAATGGGATGGCAAGGAATTCCTTCCTAACCCATGGACATTCGGAAAACCAACAATCATGCTTCACCAACAAACACCTCTACACAAATGGGCAAATAAGTAAGTAGTGGAAAATTAAAAMCCTCTGGGAAACACTTSTCTGAYTCTAGATTGTTACTTMTCCTYATGTACATRGAGAAACCTCACACACACTTTCTYTGAAGGCTTGCTGCACTGATGGCACTTTAAGAAAGTATTTGAAAATACTATTCAGGAACATTAGTTTTGTCTCATCAGCTAGATTCTCAGCTTTTTAAGAATCAGGCTCTCTTGTACCCTATCCTGCACCTTACAGAGGAGCACTTATGTGATGGGCTGGCTTTTTGGTTACCTGGGAAGGATTAATATTAAATGATCTACTCTGTGTAAGTATCATGCTTCACTGCTCATGTCTTATGTGATGTAGCAATAGATACTAAGGCTAAGGAACTTTCTTTTAGCCACAGAACTTAGAAGGAAGAGAGAGTGCGTGAATAGGGCAGATAAAAACAATCTGACTCAAATCCTTTGCTTCTTTTCKACTGAACCTAGATCATTCCTAGCACAGAGCTTAAAGTGGCTAACAAAAGTAGTTTCTGTTTATATACTTTACATACARTAAAATATATTTGGAAACTTCTCAGAACTCATGATTTTTGAATCTTACCTTGATCACTTCTGGAGTCTGCTGAATCAAAACAACTGAAGTACTATCTTTGGGTTTCTCACCAACAGGGCTCCTACAGACTGATGGGGTGGGCTGGGAAGACGTTGTCAAGGTCTCCTGTAGAATTTGCATCATTTCCTTTTCTTGTGATAGGCTCCCTCTGCCTGACTTGCATTCAACTAGTTCTTGAGCAAAGTCTTCAATACTTTCCAGAATTCGAAGTAAGAGGGCTCGGTCTTCCTCCTCTATTTTGTGCCCATTGTTTTCAATAATCTTTGTTAGACAAGAAGGTGAGACTTTTCCCGTAGCTGAAGAGACTATAGGTTTAGGCTCAAGATCTTTGTGGATCTGACGAGTCAAATGACTATGACTATTGAGAGAATTGATGCTTTTACCCTTGGCAAGTGGTTCTCCTAGAGAGGTCTCCATCTTCTGTGAGAATGATTCCAAATCCATTAATAATTTGTCTATCTCTTCTTGACTGTTAGGATTCATAAAGTGCCTCTGGTCTCTGAGTTCTGTGGTAGGAACTTCTAATTTAGAATCTTCCTTAGGTGGATGAACTATCATTGGCTTTTCAAATATCTGACCAATTTCATTTTGCACTGAGGCAGGACATTTTTTAAGGTAAGTATCATGGTCTGAAAATTCTTTATGTTCATGTACCTTTAACTGTTCCTGACCTTGTCCATTCTCTGCTTTTTGTCCTTTATCTAATAATGTCTTCTTCCCATCTGACTCCTCTTCAATATAAAGAGTTTCCATTAAGTTAACAGAAGAAACATTCTCTAAATGGTTTATGGTTAATAATGGTGATTGAAGCTGCACAGGTTTTAGAGTTCCAGGATCATTTACCTCCAAGCCACACAAGGAATTTGTGTTGTTTGGAGTGGTTTTTATAGTGTCTGTTTGTTTAAAATTATGCTTGTCATCTTGCAATTCAACAGTTTGAAACTGTCTGGAGTCAAGGGCTGAGAGGTGGACAATATCTTCATATTTAGGGGGCTGTTCAGTCCCATATAATGGGGAGAATGGAGTCAGTTGTAAGTTAGGTATATTATTGACAAGTTCTGTCAAATCTACGGTCTCATTATTCCCAGACTGCATAAATTCCAATGGTAACTTCCTCAGGTAGTAGGCTAGCCTGGTCATCACATTCACGTAGACAGTTTCGGAGTTAGGGAGGGCCTCAACGCTGCATCCTTCCGTGATGCCGCCTCCTGACTTTTTCTTTATGCATTGTTTTATGATGTCTGTGCATTTTTTTAAATCTTCAGAGCATTTCAGTAAGATGTCCAAGCACATTTTTATGTCTGTCCCAGAAGAAAAATGATCTATTTTATGTTTTTCTAAAATCTGTGTAACTAGATCTTCTTCAGACAAGTTCTGAAAAAGCATGGAAGTCAGGTTTGTATCTAATGAATTTCTATGAGATAAAGATTTTTCCTCAACTGAGGAACTCCGGAGTAAGCCATAGGATGGAGAGGTCCCATCATTATTATAATGGCCACAGAGTAAGTCAAAATCAACTGACCTCCTATTAAATGAGTCAGATTTAACTTTTCTTCCTTTTTTATAAGCTGCATGGTTTGAATTTCTGAGTTTTTCAAGGGAAAATTCTTTTATTTTCCCACTGGCAAAGTTGATTGCTTCTCCTGCAATGTCCTTTAAGTTACAGGTGTTCTGAAAGGCAGACGCCTTCTTGGCCCTGGGTATGCCTGTGAGGGCCTGATGGGGATAGTCTTCAGCTGAGGAAAGCCCATTTTCATGAGACAAAAACACAGAGTTCAGATCCACATCTTTGAACTGAGACACAGGGATATGCAAGAGGTCTGCACAGACACTATGATGCACCACGATGCAATCTATTCCATGCGTGAAGGTATGGCAGGTTCCAGTGCAATAATGTATGGCTTGTTCAAAGCGCCGGTCTATCACCACACTGCTGTAATGGTTCACAGTGCTAACCACAAGTCTGTAAGTTGCTGCCATAATATCAAATTCACTCAACAGTAGGACTTAGAACTTTATAGTTTGTTTCAAGAAAATTTTTCTAAATGATACTTTGCTGAAAAAATATTTAATGACAAAATTCAGTGGTTTCTTGCWAAATATAGTAACTTTTCCATGAAGGGAAATCTTTAAATTTGAGGTTTGGTAGCTATCAGTATACAGTAGCTGCTGCACATGTATGCTTGTATTAGCAAGTCTAATAACTTAAATATTGTACATTTTAGTTTTATTTAGTAACATGATACTATAGGACTATTTCCATGAAAGAATATCTTCTTTTAACTCTTCAGTGGTTCTATAAACTGTCATATAAACCTTAGTTGATGGTACAGGATTACTGTGATAACTGAGTCCTCCCAGGCCTTAAGTGATCCATTTTTTTTTTTTTTTGTGAGTGACAGAGAAACCTAGAATAGAAGAAGAAAATAATTAAACACACCCAGTTAATCAATGATCTCTATTCTCCATCCTACTACTTGTTGCTGATATTTACTATAGGTCTTTGTTTTCTCACATTCTATATTCAGTACTTCACATAGCACCTCAACTCTGCCTTCTTGTATATGCCTAATTGATACTTCCTGTATGACTCTTCTTGCCTTCTTGTATGACAGTACTAAGCTTATATCTAGACAATATCTTCTGGCTGGGCAGCAGTGACACATTCCTTTTATCTCAGCAACTAGGAGGCAGAATTAAGTGAATCTCTCAGTTTGTGCTCAGCCTAATCTACAGAGCAAATGCCAGGACAGCGCCAGCTAGAGAAAAAAAGCAAAACCCCAAATAAACAAACAAACAGACAGACAGAATAGTTTTCTGATTCACTTCCAGACATTTTGACATATTTCTAAGCCACCTATCCCCATAGTTCCTACTACTCTGCTG